>PVKS010043765.1:0-14687 GCA_004027875.1 Aplodontia rufa | reverse complement strand
TATGTGGTACTGGGGATAGAACCCAGATCCTCACGCATGCCAGGCAAGCACTCTGTCACTGAGCCACCTCTTCAGCCCCCAAACGTTATTCTTTTTTTTTTTTAAGAGAGCAGGACAGTGAGAGAGAGAGAGTCAGCAGGAATCAATTTTTATTGAGTTTTTCACACGGCTTTCGTTGCTCCAACACTTAGTTGTGTACATGGGTTCTGGGGTTTGAACCCACAAACTTGCGCATGCCAGGCAAGTGCCATAACCACTGAGCAACTGTTCCAACCCCCAAACACTGTTCTTTAAGAAAGAGGGAAACATCATCAATGGGAAAAGTGGAAGCCTGCCAAAACCTGATCATGGCACTCCAAATCAACTTGCAAGGTCTCCTCCTCTTGATTAGAAGTTCCATATTTAAGGGATAATACCTGTCTCGGTTGCTATTGCATCCCCTTGTTTACCTGGTATTTGGAAGATATATAAATTTCTGTGAATGGATGTAGTAGTCCAATCTGGGATGACAGAAATACTGCTGGGGGATGAGACAGTGTAAGGAATTCCAACTCACCTATGGTCTTCTGGATTCATCTAAAATTAGTGCATTAATCCTTCAAGAAATCATGCAAGTGCCAGTGTAAAGAAATAGAGAGCACAAAGTACGGACTGTCCAGGCCAAGGTTTGATTCATAGGCCAGTGCCCCACCCAGGAAGAGACTTAGTCACCCCCACCTTCTCTAGATGCCTAAACTGCCTCCATTCCACACAACCTACAATTCTTCCCGTTTGCAAAACAAACTATAGCAAATGGTTTCATTTGGTCTGCTTCCAGCACCCCAGGAGCTTGGCTTCTCTGGAAGAATATCACCAAAGAATAACTCAGTTGTTAATCAACAGCCCTAAACAGTCACTGAGAATCAACGACCATCTCAACAAAACTGATGGTGCTTGTCAAGTGTGGGTTTTAAGTATTGATCTGCATGGCTGTACAATCTTCCACTGAGGTTATTTTCTTCATTCTCTAAAGAAAAAAAGGCTAGAAAATAGTTCACTGAAAATATGTACAGACAGGAGGTCAAAATAAGTATGCTATGACTTCATAGGTTAGGAGCTGGCTCTGATTTTACCAAAAGATAAAGATTAATGCAGTTCTGCACACACCCATCAAACATTCAGTCCTTACCCTTGCAGCCAAGGACTGCAGCTAGACCTTCATCTGCTGCCAGGATGGCCTTTACACCAAAGTTCTTTCAATTGGAACCTTATCCTAGGAACCTCGTGAACGAAGCAGATCAGAGATTGCTGTCCCATTTTGCACATGTTAGAAATGGAGACAGGAGGAACCACGGAGTTCAAACCAAATAAGGAAGCATGCCTATCAATTTCCAATTTGAAATCTAAGACCCACCCCTCAGTCTGTAATCTTTTGACCTGAAGTCCGTGGGGAGTGTAGTGACGCCTTTATTATTCCCTCCCAACTCCTCATACAGCAATGGAGCATGCTCGGGGTTAAACAAAAAAAAAAAGAAAGAAAGAAAGATCTTCACTTGTGATTCTCTCTCAACTGGCATAACATAAAATGGTATATTTCTAAAAGAAATAGGCCCCCAGTCACCTACCAGGCTAGAGATATGACAGTGAAAAATTAATGAGCTTCCAAATCAAGCTTCCCACATGCTGATCTCAAGCCCAAGCGAGGTCAACAATGGCAAAACCGGGGTGGTGGTGTGTTGGGGTTGGTGCAGATTAGAACGATACAGACACAGCCACCAGCTGCTTAATAAACCTTTTGTGAGTTGCTCAAACTTGTCAGTGCCCACAGCAGGCTCTTTGGAGTGGACTGGCAAGATGGAATTAATTTTTAAATACTTATGGTTCCCCCAGTCCTAATTCCAAAGCAAAGAAGCACACTGAATTTTACTCAGTTTGGAATATCTCTCATTAACTGCATCCCCTGGTGAGTTTTCATCAACTCACCATGCTAGTTGAACCACTGACAGACTTGTTTTCTCTAATGTGCAATTTTAGGAAATGTTTTTCTTCCTTCCCCACTTTCTCTCCTTGCTGATCTTTTAATAAGTAGGCAAACTACTATCAGGGGTGAAAAGGAGCATGGGGAATAAGGAGCATGTTTGGCCATCTCTCTCCTGCTACTGCCTGAGACAGTGTAAAGCTGGCAGTGAGGCTTTTAATAAGGAAGAATGCTGTGATGTTTTTTTCTGTCTGCTGCATATGTGCAGAAGGAAAATTTCAGAAAACAAGTTTCTCTTGGACTGAGGAACAAATTGCTGAATGTGAATGGACAGCAAATTCCAAATTTCAAGACAAGATACCTAGATATAATATGGATCATATTAGAGATGAATTCAGAGAACAAAGTCTTGTTCTAAAGGAGCACAGCTTAACCACTTAAATTGTCTTCTTTGGACCCTTTTCCATCAGCAGCACTGCCAAAGCTCTGTTTTCTATGAAAAGGCTAGGGTTACCCCTGAAAGATCATGTTAGTGTAAAGCTCATCTTAGATGAGCCTTAGATTGAACTAAACACAGAATTAAAGTCTAGTAGAGATATCAAGGCTCTACAATAAGTCAGACATTGGCCTCATAAACTATCTCGCTCATGCTCTCTCTCTCTCTTCTTTTAGCCTTTCAGATCTATCTGAACTTGGCAGAGAACCCCATCAGCAAATGCCCTTTCTAGAGCTGAAAAGAGTACAGAAATGTACCAAGAAGCAAAGAAAATTAGACATAGAAGTTGAGTCCTTGTACCAGGAAACTTGGATTCCTAAGACCCCCTTATCATCCTAATAATCAGCATGAATTCAGCTGAAAATGAAATTTTGACCCAAAAAGGTAATCTTTCCACTCTTCTATGAGCTTCAGATGAGGTGCAGATTTAGTTAGATGCACATTCAAATCCTAATTTTGCCATTTACTACCCGAATGACACTGGTAAATTATTTATTCTCCGTGAGCCTCAGGTTACTCATCTATAAAAACAGGATAATAGAGCTGGAGTAGTGGCTCAGTGGTTATGGCACTTGCCTGGCATGCTCAAGGACACTGGTTCCAACCCCAGCACCACATACGCAATGAATTATCAGAGCAATTAAAGCCATATGGAAAAAAACTAAATAAAATTAATTTCTCTCCCCCCCTCTTTCTTTAAAAATCAAAACAAAGAACAAGATAATAAATGGCCACCTCAGAAAATTGTTATTGTCATGAGCACTAGACTATGTACATAAAGTACATAGCTAAATCCTTACATACAAGTGTTCACTACTAACCTTTCATTAGAAACATCATAAATGTCATTTACCTTTCTTCTTACTCTGTCAAAGCACAGTCTCTGGATGATCAATAACCTGCTTGTTGATAACACATGCCCACCTTCAGACTAGGTAGACACACATCTCTATCCTCAGAACCCACCTTGAAAGTACAGCTGTCTCGTGGTTTTAGACTCAGGACATCCACCACCTGTCCCCCAGAGTGTACTTCCAGGGAATACAGGCCTTCAGATGCTTTAGACAGCAAAGATCTGAGGGCAAAAAGTGGAAATCCTTATCCATCAGAAACAATGAATTTCTAAAGAAGCAGCTTTTGTAAGCACTTCCAGTGCCATCTCCATGACTGAGACACAGAGCTAAGCACACATGGTTATAGTTCACATTTCACCCCTTAGTCCATTCATAATCACCATACCTTAAACACTGGATCTGTTAGCAAAAGGAATTATAATTTTTTGTTATTGAAAATTATTGAACTAAGTAATGTCCTGTTTCTTACAGTTGTGGGTTCATAGGATCTTTTTTAAGAATTGGAAAGGATTTTGATTATCTATTCTCAGTTTTCATTTTTTAAAAAAACTGATAGTCCCATATGAACTGAGGCATGTGTATGAACACCACACCAAAGTGTGGCTCGAATTTCAGACAAACTGATAAAAGGCATTGATCTTAAATAAAATCTTGACTTCATAATCATTGTAGCAACCCATGAATATCTCTTGAACTCAACAAGTCAGAGAGCCCTGGACCTTTTCTTTGGAAATATCACAGTGGCTTCTCTGCCCCTTGAAGGTGGTCATTTATGTGGATTTTTGAAACAGGGGGAGTATGATGAACAAGGAGGAAGTTATAGTCAAGAAAGACCTCCTCACTAAACATTCCCAAAAAAAGTTTAGCATGTTACATGTTTAAATCTGAATTGTGCATTAAGTTATCTCCTGGCCTTGTGTGCTTACTAAACATCTGAAATGTGGGTGGTCTCGATCAAGACACACCATGAGTGTAAAATGCACACTGAAAGACAGTTCTGTATACAAAAAAGAAAGAAAGTATCTCAATAACATATGGATTACATAGTGAAATAACATTTTGGATATATTGAGTTAAATAACATTAGAATTTATTTTGCTTGCTTCTTTTAACTTTATTGTGGCTACTAGAAACTTTAAATTGCATTTGTGCTCACATTATGTTTTGATTGGTCAGTGCTGATTTCAATGCTGCAATGACTATTCAGAGAAAGCAGTTGTTTCCTTTCATGATAATGAACATAATAGCATTTCATTGATGGCAAACTACATTTTTTTCCACACTTGAATGTTAATTGAATTTTATATTCACTTTCCAATCAATGAATATAATTAAGAGGGTAATTTTTTCTCTGAAAAGGTGACACAAAATTAGTGGCACATCCTAAAATCATTGGTATGCTGGGATTGAGAAGCTCAGACATATAAATCTTTAAAGCTTTGACTTATTCATGGCAAATACTTGCAGGAAGGCTATGCTAAAATCTAAAGAAAAATTATCTCAGTTTTTAAACCAATAATAGTTCTGTAAGAAAGTTTGTTCAACAAACATCTAATGAGCATTTCCTACTTGTAATGTATTGTACAAGGCACCCAAAGACTATGATGGGTGACATTAAACATATTCCCTGGACTCAAAGCACATAATTTTATGAGGATGGATCTGACAAGGAGGCAACTACAGGGCAGAGGAAATAGGGTCACTAAAGTCACACATGCAGAGCCTTTGTGTAAATTACAAAAATGCTTTTTTTAAATTTATACAAAAGCTTTGTCTGCAGAATGTGTGGCACAATTCATCCTGTCAATCATTTGCTTAAAGTGGCTCCTTCTTCCCTTTCAAGGAAGGGAAAGATGACACTGAGCTGCATGTTCAGGGAAGAGGTGGCATTTGTCCTATGTGCGGTGGATTTCAATAGGCAAAAATAGAAGATTGGCATCTTCCTGAAAGAGGGAACAGAAAACAAAAGTATTCTTTCTTTTAGCCACTGATCCATTTTCATGAAGCACCTCTAAGATATACAAAAAGAAGGAATGAACTACTATAAACTTCATAGGCCAACAAAAATTTGAGTAGAACAATAGATAACCTGGAATTCTGTGCAAATATTTCCTAAATAGAAGTAATATCAAACTGAGAAAATAAATTGAGCCCAAAGCAAAATTTCCTTCCTAACAGGTTTGGGTTTATGCACAATCATGTATCATATCTACTCCAAATGATGAGTACTTTAGATTTCAAAACGGCGCCATCTGTTGAAATCCTTATAGCTGTAGGACTCCTTGCAAAACACAAATGAAACAATGATCCAGCCACTCTTATGAATATCTCAAAATTCTTCCCCATTCTCTCATCAGCCTTTAAGCCCTGTAGCCCCGATAGGAGCATCTTAAGAACCATTTTCACATACAAGTTTTCCCAAAACTATAGCTGATAATTGTGATCACAGCAGGAGTTGCTCTAATACGTCTTCTAAAGCTACTGAGATAGCAAAACCCACTCATCCTCACTGGTCATATTCAGACAGGTGTACCTGGTCTGGCATGTCACCACAGGCAAATCCAAGAAGACAGGAGAGACATCACAGGGGATGCCCGGCAATGCAGGCACGGCCACATTCACGAGATGTATCTGCAGCTGAGAGCCGTTGGTGGGGTAAAGCACACTGGACTCCAAACCTAAACTCAAGGTAAAGGGTAAATTCAGGTTGAGCAGTGGTAATCCACATGGGGCAATAAAAAGGGTAGCCACTGGGGGGCAATGTAAAGACATCCAATTTACCTAAGGAGTTGAATTAAACAATCTCTGAAGGCATTTGTACTTGCTATGAAAAGGAGTTTTCTTATTTATGAGCTGATTTTTCAAAAAAAGCCTTCTCTTTTTAGAATTGTCTGTGAGGAATACCTTGCCAAGGATTATGTTAGGCAGTTTCATATAGTCTCTTTAATGGATCCTAAGTCCTATCTCACAGCCTAGGTCAGAAAAGCAGACTTCAATGTGTAGTGGGGAGATAGGCTCTGCTATGGCATTAGCCAGGGAGCATCTGCAAAGACAGAAGTGGATCAAGCCATCCATTTCCCTCACACCCTCCTTTATCTGCCCTTAGACAAGGAAGCAAAAAGTCATATTCCTTAGGACTGCTGGTCAATAAAGAGAAAACCCAAACCTACCATCAAAAATGACTGTGATCCACGTTCCCCCTGCAAGGCTACCTTCTTCAGGTTCAATACACAAACTCAGGCAAGACACTGCAAATTAGTGATAAAACAGGTGTTGAAGAGCAGATTCAATTCAGTAATTTCCCCAATGTTTTAAACTTAGCATGCATTCCATCAGAAGGGCCTGATAAAGCATGAATCATTGGGCCCCACCCCCAGAGTTTCTGGTTCAGAATTTACATTTATTCTTTTTTAAAATTGGTGCCTTAGAGTTATTTATCCCAGAATTTCATTTCTAACCAGGATTGAGGAACATACCTTCTGATACCCATTTTATGGACAACAGATTCCTCTCATTTTAGACATTCAAAATCCCAGTGACAATCTTGAATTTCTACTTCCTTTGGACACATTTGGTTCCTAATTGAATCAGTACTACCTCCCATCTCTTTTCCACTCCTTAATCAACTGGCCATACTTAAGTGCAAATTTCACCATTTACTTCTTATAATTCCAGTTGCTAGGGAGACAAGAAAATTCTGGAAGCTGGTCACACTTCAATTTTCCTGCTTATTTCCCTGTCCTCTAGTTTCTCCCTTTGAACATGTGTTCAGAATGACTTCCAAATAGATGCAACATTCCTTACACTTTTTTTGCCTTGATGGTTCAGAAAGAAACTGAAGTATGGTTCATAACTGGAATTTTCTTTTCAAAAATCAGTATGGACTTCACATGCTAGGCTAAATTGGTTTTCCCATATACATCAGTTGAGCCTGACCCTAATAAATCCCTCCATCTTTGACAATGTTCCTAGACATGCCTTGCCACAGGTAACCACTTCAAGGAAACCAGCAAAAATCAGTCAGCTCCTCCTTGAGGTCTCAGATGGGAAATTGTTATGTGTAGAGCATGTTTTCATTTCCATGTCAGAAATATGAAAGAATAATCCAAGTCATGCTACCTGTGGCTGGCCTAGCCTTCCATGTGCAATCTGTCATGCAGGGACACACTTGAACACCTGAGGGTGCTGAGTCGCCATCATGTCAGCATAACTATCATGACAACCCCAGCCAGATCAGACCCAGGGTGACCAAACCCACAGAGAAAACTGGAGACATGATTTAGAAGAGGAGATTTTAACATAAGCAGTTATTAATCATGAAGGCAAGAAAAGTTACTCCCTTAGGGAAGGTAGATCAGTAAAAGAATTACATCATGTAACCGCAAAAGGAATTTCAAAGGCAAGTTATAATTTATTATTGAAAGCTCTGAACTATAACGGTAACTTCCACTGGCCATTTAAAGTCTAAGTATCTATTCATAACAATTTAGTATATAATCTTAGATATAAATCAGAAAAAATTATTGAACAGAAAATTTAAACCCAGAAGCAGATCCTTCAACAGCTCTTTCCAAAATAACACTTTGAATTTGTTTTCAATTGACAAGTAAAAAGATATTTTAATTATTAATAATTCCCGAGGCAACTTAATCTATCTATAATCCATTCAAACCCATTCTACTTACCTGCCAAAAGTAATACTTCAATACTCATTACAGAGAGGAGCCAGCCAGTCATCATGTCCAGTTAAGTCAATAATCTTAAGATTACTCAGGCATTAAAAGCATTTTCAGTGTTGGTTAGAGCAGCATAACTTAAAAAAAAAACGTTAAAAAGATGAATCATTTTTGCTTATATAGCATCACTTTGCTGTGTTGAAGTGAGAAATATTTTTAGGAGACAAGATAAATATGGTCCTAGTGTCTTCTCAGGGACCCACCATCTTTCCAAGCTCAGAAGAAAGAAATCATCTAAGAATCTTAGAGAAAGTCATCACTACTCAGTCTCCCTTGTTTTAGCATGTTTAAACCAAGGTAAATAATAATAACATCTTTCATTAACTCATTATTAAGCAAAAGCTGAATTTTAGAAACAAATTCTAGTTATAGGAATACTAGTTCGTGGAGGGGTTTGTTTTGTTTTGCCTTGTCCTAGCTTTCCGTCTCTGTCTGACATATCTCTCCAACGTGAACCCTGTACTGTAGCTGTGCTATTCTCATAGCTCTCGGACAAGACCTCCACACATCAGTTACTGCCTTGGCTCCTACTAACCCCTTGCTGGATTCCCAATCTTCTCCATGGCCTTAGAAGATCCTAGCCCTCCTGGGCAGCAACCTCAGGGCCTACTTCATCCACTGAATCCTTCCCTAGTCTCTCCAGGCCTCCTTGGCCTTTCCCACAAGCCTCTAGCTCATGTCTTGTGAGCCTGGGTCAGACAATGGTGTATCCAATACAGGCCTTGTCTTCTAGACCATGAGGGTATCTTCCTTGAAGAGACCAGGAACTTGTCTTCTGTCTCCTCAAACCTCTTAGTATAAAGATCCCACAAGAGTCCAGTTAATTCTAGTTGATGAATGCATTTTCAAATACACTAAATATAGTTTTACCTAATCCAGGAGAAATGTTTTTCAAGTCCATGTGAGATGGGCAAAATCCACAAAAGCCTGGCTGAAGCCCCTGTGCCTTAGGGAACACCCAGATGCCTGCTTTATAAACGCTACTTAGCAGCTCTCCAGCGCCCAGTCAGGGAGAATAGACAAAATCCTCTTTAAGGTGCTGACTCTGAGGTTTTCTGAAAGTTCAAAAATAAATAAATAAAAACATTAAATACACACATATACTTCTAAATATTAATTTAATTTAAATTTTTAAGGAAATACAGAGAGTAGCAGAAGTAAGTATGCTATTTCAGAAAACATAAAGGCCCCAACATATTCTCAGAAAAAATAAAATTGGCAAAAAATGTTGCAGTAAACCTGTCTCACAAGTTTAAGATTAAGACAGCCCAAAATATAAAATCACTTATTAACTTAACATTGTGAAGCTTTATTGTATGCCCACTAAATGCTGGGCACTATGCTAAGAGCTAAGAAAACTGAAAAAATCTGTGTACCTGCCCTCATCATTCACAGATGAGGTGTGGATGGAGGCTACCTGCATTTATGAAAGAAGTTCTTAAATTCCAAAGTGGATTCTACAAGTGTGCTTTTAAGATACAAACTTCCCTAGATTTTTGGATATATTTGGAATAGAATTCAATTCACAAACATTCAGTTTGTAGAAATGCATCCACTGCATGGAGAACAATACTCAAGAGTATGTGCTACTTAGTCCAAAAGCACAGAATCTGACTTGCTAGTTACACCCAATACAATATATTCAGTACAGAGGCATCTACTTTCAGTCTGGCTGCATTATTTTAATATTTCACTTTAGTGTCTTCTTTCAGCTTAGAACAATGGAGATAAATTTTCACACATTAGGTTTTTGAAAACTCTACATTCAGAAATATTTCTTTTCCTCTAAAACAGAGTAGAGATATCAATGATAAATATAACTTTTTAAGCATAATTAATTCATTGTTTTTTTTCCTAAAGATAAATTTGATCTCACTTTATATCTTTTAACTAGAAAGTTTTCCTCCCCAGAGGAGAGTTTTCATTTTGCTAAGCCCTCTTTTTCTGGTCTCTCTTTTCTCCCTCTGCCCTCCTTTTCCTTTCTTCCTCCCTCTTTTCTCAGCTTCCCTTCCTCTGGGACCTTGAAAGGCAAAGCTTCTGGGCTCTTACTTTAGACTCCCCACCATTTCATTTTGTTTATCACATTAGCAAAAGATGAAACACCTAGAAGACAAACATCAGAGACTCTCCAAATCAAGCAGTACCTTTCTGTTTGTCGTGACTCAAGGGAGAAATTAGCTTTCCTTTCCAAATGATCTTGTTTCTCTCTGCCAAGAACCGAAGACCATGTTAGCTGGTTAGAGCCCAGCCTGAAGCTACCAGGTAACTCACTCTTGTTGGACTCTAACTCACCTAACTCCTTTGTGTCCTGGCCAAGCATGTGCCAGAGTGGAAATTCAGAACTGACCATAGGGCATGTTTAATGATTAACACAAACCTTTTTCCTCGGGGCCCTGTATTAATGACCAAAGAAGAGAGACTTACATTTTTCTACACTGACTGCATGTACCCCAGACAAGAATGTTAAATAAAAGTCCACCCAGTAAGACAAACAGGCATTCAGTGGTTGAAAGAATTTGCCAGAAAGTTAGTGACAAAACAGAAAACTCAGGAGAAAGAGCCTCTGCAGGGCTGATCTGCTTTCATGAATGGCCGCCGGCTCTTCATGCTGTGCTATGGAGCGGTGCTGTGTATTCACTGTAAGGGTGTAGACCTAAAGAAGCAGAAAGAGGGAATGACAAAAGAGTTGAGAGTCCTCTGCATTTTTTTTTTCACTTCCTATCCTCCCTCCACACTTTGCTTTCTTTATCGAGAGGAAGCCTTAGACTTGCACCTGCACTTTCCAATAGGACCCAGACCACAACTCCCAGGCATTGGTTTGACTGAAATTCTTTTTCTTTCTTTTCTTTTTTCTTTTCTTTTTAAGACAGAAAGTGAGAGAGAAATACAGAATCAATTTTATTTATTTTATCATCTGTTTTTAGTTTTTCCAACACTAAGTTGTATATGTGGTGCTGAACCCAGGTCCTCACACATACCAAGCAAGTGCTCTACTACTACGTCACCTGGTCACACGGTACCTGATCAGAACACGTTCTCATCTTCTTTCCCCACCCTCTCCTTTTGGGAGAGAAATCATTTTGGTAGAATTGGATAGTGTTGTTTCCACCTTCAAGGAACATCAATAGACTTGAAGAAGCAACCCCTGCAAGATCAGATTTAATCCATAGAAGTACAGCACAACTCTGAGAATAGGGAAACTACACTGGGGAAGGTGGAAATTTACACCAGCTCTGCTGTCTCAGCTGGCAACCATAGATAAAGCCAAAGGATTTTGTAGAATTACAGCCAGTAAAGTAGAAAGAGGGTGCCTTGCCAGGTTGGGTTGTAAGGAGGAAATCTTGCAGACTATAACACACCTAACTGGGGAACTATAGGATACTAAAAAAAATGAAAATGCACCTTCCATATCTCCAATCATAGGAAGCAAAATTCATCATGGGCCTGCTGCTGTGTCCAGAAAACTTACCACCATAGTTAACTACGGATTCACTTCTACAGGCTGCTCCTAGTCAAGGACCAACTATGGCAAGGGTAGTCAGGCAGGTCCATCCAAGGAGACCTAGGACTTCTCTAATAATGACATTGGCTTGAGGATTCTCTGACAATCTTTACCATACATGGCAAACTGCAATGCATCCACCCGCTCTCCTTCACTCAAAGTCAACAGCTCCCCCATCCTCCTCCAGCTCCATCTCTTCTCAGAAACACTTCCTGTCTTAGTATTCACTTCTAGGAGGACCTAGACTAACACAGGTGCACTGGAAGAGAGCACCATTGGCAAGGACTTCAGCCCAGGAGCAGGGTAAATGGTGAACATCCATTAGAAAGCTTTGCAGATATGGATATGAAATCAAGGAAGACAGAAGAGAAGAGGACGGAGAAGAACATCATCTAAGGACTTCTCTGAAATTGGTGGCTTGGTATGATCCATTTGATCCCCTAGATCTACTTACTGCCTTTCTTCACCATACTCAGTGCCCTCAGAGGGTGACCATGTAGATTGGTGTCTTCCTTGGTGTCTTGTTGATTTCACAAATGAGGGCACAACCTGAGTTCAGAAGGACATGTAAAGGAATAAGAGGACATTTTTCCACAGAGTAACTTTCCTGTGCTTTGTCTTTCTTATTCTCTCTCTCTCTCTCTCTCTCTCTCTCTCTCTTTCTATGCCCTTCACCTTTTTACCTCTTCAGGCCAAGAATGGAAACTATTCCTACTGTTGCTAGCTTCCATTACTTATTTTTTACTACTCTTTCTAAACCTTAACCACATCTATTATAAATCATCCCTTTATCAATTTTTCAGCCCAAATGGGCCTTCTTTCCTATAGGGATCCTAATGAATATATAAATTCTAAGAAATAGCTAAGTGTTCCCATAAAGGTGACCTCTTGCATATGTACAGCCTAGTGATGCTACTGGTAGCATTTGAGTTGTACATGCCATTTCCAAATTAAATGGTGTATTGCTTTTCCCCCATCTTTTTTATTGGTGCATTATAATTGTTCATAGTGGTGGGATTCATAGTCGTATATATGTGCATGTGCATTTTATAACAATGTAATTTGGTCATCATTCCCCATTATTTGCTTTTTCCCTTCCCTCCTCTCCCCCCAGATCCCTTTCCTCCACTCTACTGATCACTTTAATTTTCATGAGATACCCACACACATCTTTCTTTTTGTTTTTCCTCTCTAGCTTCCAAGTATAAGAGAAAACATGACCCTTGACTTTGTGAGTTGGACTTATTTCACTTAACAGAATGTTCTCAAGTTCAGATGCACATCTCTTAAAGAAAAGAATCATCTTTATGCCTCTGTATCCTCAAAACATCATTGTACGTTACATAAAATAGTCACACAATAAAATGAATCATGAATCCATTTGAGAAATAGCACTGTGGAGTGGTTAGGGGCAGCAAAAGCCAAAAGTGAGTTTTAAATAGAAACTAAGAACGCTTCAATGCAATCCTTTTTTTTTCCCCCTGCTTTCTCCTCTTCTTATATTATATCCTTTTCAAGTTACAGACGTATTTCTGGTAGAACGCAGGTAACCCATCAAGAGAGCAGGACTGATGCAGCCCTCCCAAGTAAAAACTTCACTGGACAAGAGGAACTCTAGAGAAAGTGCTTCTCTTATTCTCCAGATGCATCTCTTGTGAGATGAACAACTAAACTCTCATGTTTTCTGTGTCGTCGGAATCCTCGTGTTATGAATGAAATAAATCAAACACATGGTCGAGTGTGGGTGAGCAAGGCAGAAATTTTACTTCAGCTGAAGATCAAAAGAAAAATGCGCACCTCGCAAGGGAGTGAGGGGTTTTTAATGTCGACCTGAGGCAATACTGCCCTTCGCCCTAATTGGAGGAACTCAGATGCACAGTGTGCGCGATTGGCTGTGATTAAGTGGAGGCAGGTGCAAGAGGAAGTAGGCGGCGACTGGGAGATATTGGGGTGGGGTCGCAGCACATGTGGCCGTGGCAAGGGTAGTAGGGATTCCAAGTTTGCCGGAAGAAGATGGCTGGGTAACAGAAGGGGTCCTTGGAAAGAGGTGGGCGGACACAGGTGAGGGAGTTACTATCTTCAAAGGGGGAGGGGAATCTAAAATGGAGGTAGTAGATTATACATCACAATCTTTCAAGTTTGACAGAAAAGACATACATCTTACACTCTTCACCCCTCTAGGATTCCCCTTTCACCTCTCTAGGATTGCCCCAGCTCATGCTCCTTTCTTTTCCTCAAGTTCCTTAGTGGAGAAACCACGAAAGTAGTTACTTTCCTTCTGGGGTTTTATCATATTCCTCATTAAACTGAAGTCCTAGGAATAATAAATCCATGTACTAAAACTTGGATGGAAAATTAATCTTTTCTACCAGAGGACTTAAACTTTGTTTAAAATATTTACTTTATAATTTCTTTGACAACTTTTCTTTCCCACTAAGTAAAATTACTCAAAAGTAAATTGTCAGGGCTGGAGCGGTGGCTAGGTGGTTATGGCACTTGCCTGGCATGCGCAAGTACACGGGTTCAAACCCCAGGACTCATGTACACAACTAAGTGTCAGAGCAAGGAAAGCCATGTGAAAAACTCAATAAAAATTGATACCCTCTCTCTCTCTCTCTCAATGTCCTTTTCTCTTTTAAAAAAAAAAAAGTAAATTGTCATTATTGGCTATTGGCTCTGGCCTAAATCCCTCTTGCTCATTAACTTACTTTGATAACAATGATCCCACTTATCCAGAAGTCTAACTGCAGTGACTTCCATCCTCCTGATGAGAGTCCTGAAGTCCATCAATGTCACTGGGTAGCACCAGGGAAAACAGATTATGAAGCCCATGCACTTAGGGAGTATCACCTCTCAGACAAGCTGAGCTGCCTGACTGTTCTAGCATCAGGTAAAGTAATCAGTATAGTACCATATACCTCACTCATCTTGAAGTCATCACTGGGTTACAGCACTCAACACAGCAAGTTCATACTGATGGCACAGTGTCATTAGAAAGTCATGAAATTGGGGCTGGAGCGGTGGCTCAATGGTCATGGCACTTGCTTGGTATGCGCAAGGATTGGAGTTCAAACCCCAGCACCACATAACATACACAACAAAGTCTCAGAGCAATGAAAGCCATGTGAAAAAATAAATAAAA
>PVKS010043764.1:0-14694 GCA_004027875.1 Aplodontia rufa | reverse complement strand
CCCCCCCCAATTACCCACCCTTACCCTCCCTTCCCCTTCCCACAACATCTCTAAAGGATTTTGTATAGCATTACATCTTACGTGGATTTAACACATAATAGACCAACTTTCTCACTGTCCAGGGTCTAGTCCCCACCTCCACAGATGAGTGGAGACAATCGACCCTTAGTTCTCTGGGTTAAGCTGATTTTTTTTTTTTACTCAGCATGATTTCTTCCATAGCCATCCATTTACCTTTGAAGGCTGCAATATCATTGTTTCTAATTGCTGTGTAATATTCCATGGTATAAATGTACCACAGTTTTTGGATCCATTCATCCAGTGAGGGACATCTGGGTTGTTTCCATAGCCTAGCCATGGTAAATTGTGCTGCTATGAACATAGATACTGCTGTGTCACTATAATGTGCTGATTCTAAGTCCCCTGGAAAATACCCAGGAGTGGAATAGCAGGATCATATGGGAGACTCATCCCTAGTTTTTTGAGATTCTCCATACTGCTTTCCAGAGGGGCTGTACCAGTCTGCAGCTCCACCAACAGTGTTAGTGTGCCCATCTCTGCACAGCCCCTCCAGCATCTATTGTTAATTTTCTTCATCTTTGCCATATGACTGGTGTAAGGTGATATCTTAATGTGGTTTTCATGTGCATTTCTGATTACTAGAGATTTAGAGCACTTTCTCATGTATTCATTGGCTTGATCAATGTCCTCTGTTGAGAAGTCTCTATTTAGCTCTTTGGCCCATTTATCAATTGGGCTGTTAGTGTTTTTGTAGTTGAGATTTTTGAGGATTTTGTAGATTCTGGATGAGTCCCCTGTCCAAGGAATCGTAGTCCATGATTCTTTGCATTTCTGTAGGAAACATCTTGACTTTTTTTTTCCTCTTGGCAGTGCAAAAGCTTTCAGATTTATGGCATCCCATTCACTGATTGTTGACTTTACTTCCTTCACTTTTGGAGACATGTTGTGAAAGTCTTTGCCTACTCCCAAATGCTGAAATGTTGGACCTACTTTGTCTATCAGTTGCAATGTAGCTGGTTTAATTCCTAACTCCTTCATCCACTTCGATTCAATTCTTGTGCAAGGAGAAAGACGTGGGTCTAATTTCAACTTTCTGCAAGTGGCTGTCCAGTTTGACCAGCACCATTTGTTGAAGAGGCTATCTCCTCCATGTAATATTTTGTCCCCCTTTGTCAAAAATCAGATGTTCAAATATTTGAGGGTTTGTTTCTGGGTCTGCTATTCTATTCCATTGGTTGTCTTTCCTATCTTGTTACCAGGACCATGCTGTCTTTATTACTACAGCTCTGTAGTATAGTTTTAGATCTGGTCTGGCAAAACCACCTGTTTCATCTTTCTTGCTTAGTAGTGTTTTGGTAATTCTAGGTTTCTTTTTGTTCCAGATGAACTTGAGAATTGCTTTCTCTATGTAGAGAACGACATAGGTATCTTTATAGGGATAGTGTTAAATCTATATAAAGCTTTTGGTAGAATGGCCATTTTTATTATATCAATTCTGCCTATCCAAGAGCATGGTACATCTTTCCATCATCTTAGGTCATCTTGGATTTCATTCTTCAATGACCAATAGTTTTCGTTGAGATCTTTGATTTCCCTTGTAAGGTTAATTCCCAAGTATTCTTTTCAAAGATATTTTGAATGGGACTGATTTCCTGATTTCTTCAGTCCTATTATTATTAGTGTATATGAAAGCTATTTGTGGGTGTTGATCTTGTATCCTGCCACTTTAGTAAATATATTTGAGTTCAAGCAGTTTACTGATGGAGTTTTCTGAATCTTCCAGATACAGGATCATGTCTTCAGCAAATAGAGTTTGACTTCCTCTCTTCCTATTTTTATCCCTTTGATTTCTTTCTCTTGCCTAATTGCTCCAGCTAGGGTCTCAAGAACAATATTGAATAAAAGTGAGAGTGGACAGCCTTGTCTTGTTCCTGATTTTAGTGGAAATGCTTTCAGCTTTTCCCCATTTAGTATTATACTAGCTGTGGGTTTAGCATATATAGCCTTTACATAAGGTTCAAAGGATCATTTCTGAACTATCTTTAAAGTTTTGAACATAAAAGGGTGCTGGATTTTATCAAAGGCCTTTTCTGCATCCAGTGAGATGATCATATGGTGTTTGTCCTTTGTTCTGTTTAAGTGATGAACTACATTGTTTTGCGTATGTTGAACCAGCCCTGCATTCCTGGGATGAAGCCCACTTAGACATGATGGATTATTTTCTTGATAAGTTTTTGAATATGGCTTGCTAGAACTTTAAGGATTTTTGCATCCAAGTTCCTATGGGATATTAATCTGTAGTTTAATTCCTTGATGTACCCTTGTCAGGTTTTGGTATCAGTTATGGTTGTTTAATAAAAAGTGAATGGGTGCATTCCCTCCTTTTAATTTCTTGAAATAACTTAATAAGGAGAGGTGTTAGTTCCTCCTCAAGTGTGGTAAAAATCAGGGAAGCCATCCAGGTCCTGGGCTTTTCTTTGGTAGACTTTTAATTGCAATATGCGTTTTAGTGCCTGTGATGGGGCTGTTGAGGAATTCAATATCCTCCTGTTTCAATTTAGGGATGTTGTATGTGTCAAGAAATTTATCCATTTCTTCCAAGTTATCTAATTTGGAGTAGTATTGATTTTTTTTTTTTTTCAAAATGATTTTATAATTTGTTGAACTTCCATGGGGTCGGTGGTGATCACTCCCTTTTCATCGGAGATTTTATTGATTTCCTTCATTTCTCTCCTTTTGGTTAGGTTCCCCAGGGCCCTATTTATCCTGTTTATTTTTTCTTTGAGGAGTAAAAGGAGTAGGATTTATTTAGGAAGAAGAGCAGAGACTCCGCTAAGTGGAGGGGTACCTGGAAGCAGGACACCCTTGTTTATTTTTTCAAAGTACCAGCTCTGTTTTATCAATTGTTGTTTGTTTCCAATTTCATTGATTTCAGCTCTGATATTGATTATTTGCTGTCTTCTGTTGGCTTTGGGGTTAGATTTTTTTTTTCTTTTGAGCAGCTTTGAGATGAAGAATAAGCTTATTTGAGATCTCTTAATTTTTAATATGTGTACTCACTGCTATAAATCATCCCCTTAGGAAAGCTTTCATGCTGTGCCAGAAGTTTCGATATGTTGTGTCATTAATTTCATTCTCTTCCAAAAATGTTTGCATCACTTCTCCCATGTCTTCTTGGATCCATTTTTCATGTAATATGGTATTATTCAATCTCCATAAATGTGTGCTTTCTGTTATGATTATTCCTGTTGATCACTAGGGTCATAGCATTGTGATCAGAGTGGACACATGGGATAATTTCTACTTTTTTATATTGACTGAGATTATCTTTATGAACCAAAATAACTATGTTGGAAAAGGATCTGTGTGCTGCAGAGAAGGTGTATTCTGCTAACTTGGGATGGAAAATTCTATATATGTCTATTAAGTACATTTGATTTATGGAGTTACTTAGGCTGATTTCTTTTTCTCTTTTTTGATCTGTCCAATGGTGACAACGGAGTGTTGAAGTCTCCCAGTATTATTGTGTTGAGATCCATGAGTGTTTTGATGTGATGGAGTAATTTATTCACATAGTTGGGTGCACTGTTTGGAGAGTAAATATTAACTATGGTTATTTCTTCCTGTGGAAGGGTTCCTTGTAGTACTAAATAGTGGCCTTCTTTATATTTTCTGATTTGTTTGAAATTTGTCAGATGTAAGTATAGTGACACTGGCTTGTACTCTTGCGCTGCATGCATGGTAGACTTTTTCCATCCTTTCACCATTAATCTGTGGATGTCTTTGCCTGTTAGGTGAGTTTCTTGTAAGCAGCATATGGTTGGATTTTGTTTTTTGATCCAGTCTGCAAGTCTGTGTCTTTTGAGTGGTGCATTTAGACCATTCACATTCAGTGTTAAGATAGAAGTGTGCAGTTGTTTCGTACCCATTGTCTCTTACTTAGTTATTTCTGTGGTTGCCTTGGGTAGTTCTTGCTGGGTGATACTTTCACTGAATTTCTTCAGTTTGTGGATTATGGGTATCAAGTGCTTGTTCTTCTGTCTGGAGTATTTCCTTGAATTCTTTGTAGGGCAGGTTTTCTGTTGACAAATTCTGCCAGTTTTGTTTTATCATGAAAAGTTTTCATCAAATTTGAAGCTGAGTTTTGCTGGGTATAGAATTCCAGGCTGTGTGTTGTGGTCATTAAGATGTCGAAAGATATTATTCCAAGACCTTCTTGCTTCCACTGTCTGGATTGAAAAGTCACAGACAATTCTTATTGGCTTGCCTCTGAATGTGATTTGGCATTTCTCCCTTGCTGCTTTTAATAGTTTCTTTGGTATCCCCACTGTACATTTGGAGTATGATGTGCCTTGGTGAGTTTGTCTTTCAATTAGGCCTATTGGGTGTCCTGTAAGCTTCCTGGATGAGCATGTCTGATTCTATTGTGTGAGAAGTTTTCCTTCACGATTTCTTTGCGAATATTCCTCACACCTTTGTTGCGTGTGTTGATTTCTTCCTGTATCCCAATTACTCTGATTGTTGTCATTTCATCCCAGATATTCTTGAAGTACTGGTCATGATCTCTTAATTGGCTTCTCTTTTTTGGTGTGAGTGAGCTCTAGCTTGATCAACTTCATTATTGGAAGTTCATTTTTCAATAGCTGAGGTTCTATTTTCTACTGTAATTAGTCTATTCTTGCATGGACTCTTTAATGTCATTGACTAGAGATTTTACGTCTGAAATTTCCTTTTTGAGGGAGTCAATTTCTTTTATGATGGTGTTTCTCAACTCCTTGAATTATTACATCATTTATTCCCTTCATTATGTCTTCTAATCCATTGTTCCTTTTTGTTATCTTACTGATACATGTTTCTAGGTTTTCATCCTGTTCCCTGGCCATACTCCCCTTACTAGGGGAGTTTTGGGTTGGTTTGAACATCTTTGATTTTGATTTCTCATGTCTGAGGAGATTCTTCTTACTTGACCAGTGAACTTTGTGGAAGCAATACAGGACTTGGTGGTTCTTTTTTCCTATCATTAGCCTTAAGGACTAAGCTGATGGAGTGGGAAATCTGTCCAAACCCTTATTTGGGATGGGATTTTGTCAGGAAAGTTGTTTTCCCAAAGAATGTCACCTTTATGTGGTAGTAGCAAAATAACAATATGTACAACCAGGCTTTCAATAAACAGTAAATTAGTTATTCAGAACATACTATAATTGACTTTTTAATTCAGCCTTATGCAACTAGAGTTAGTGATTTCCCATATTTTTGACACTAGTAATTAACTATTATGTATGTCAGACTCCAAGAGCAAGTGTTACTCAGAATAACAGTCTCGGCAATAATTGTTATGCAGCCTTAATAGTGGGGGGGTTGTAGAGAGTTATCTAATTGGGAGTCAGAGGGAAGGTAATGTGGGTGAGATTTAGAGAGATTATATAGACCAATTATGGACAGTGAGAAAGGGGAGGAGGTAGAGTTTGCTGAAGAAAGAAAAATAAATTGCTAAAATGAAAATTTGAAAAGAAACAAAAAATTAAAGGAAAAAAAAAATTAGAAAATACAGGTCCAAAGGGAAGCTAGGATAGCTGTGGCCTGATATAGAAAGGGTAAGAGTTATTACTAAGATTTGGGTGCTCTTTTCAGGGAAGTTATCCCAGTGAATTATGCCTGTCAGGCATAATATATTTCAAATATTATATGGACTGATCAGAATCCTTCTCAAGAATGAGGATATGGATAGACCTGATGGATAAGAGGGAAAGAGAGAAACGATAAATAGGGAAAAAGAAAGAGAAACCTAAAATACAGGCTATCCCAAACAGGAAGAAATCCTATTCCCTCCCCTCAGAAGAAAAAATTAACAATGTAATAATAAAATAAAATAAAAATAAAAAAAAAGGGGAAGCATGGGAAGAACCCCCCCCCCCCGAATTTAACAGGGCAGGGAAACAAAAAAAATATTTTCACATATCGAAGAACCTGTAAACTCAACTAGTTATTGCATTAGTACACATCTAGAACATGCCTGCAACAACATCAGTAAACAACCAAATAAAACAAATTTTTTAAGAGTGAATACTTGGAGGTATAGTCAGTGTCTCTGGTCCTTTATCAAGGAAATCTGTCTGAGTATGAAAAGCTGGGTTTCTCTCCATTGGGGCGTTCGGGGGATCTGCAAGTCAGAAGTCTTATGCTTTCACAGCTCCATCTGCTGGTGATTTCTGAGATTGACTTCTGTGACTATAGAGCTGGGGGATCTGTGTCTTGAAAGGGAGGAAGTCCTTCTGTCTGTGGTGGGGGTGTTTAGCGCTGATCAATGTTCCGCTTTACTCCTCTACCCACACCCTTGAAGTGAAGAGGATTGAGGGCCTAATCCAAGCCTTCTCCTGGTTCAGCCTGTGGACTGTGGTGGGCTCCAGGTGCAGTTTTGAGCTTGCCTTGAAGACCTTCTGTGGGCTGGCCCCAGTCAGTAGGGGCAAGTGAAATCCTCCGAGGGGGTTTAAAGGTGGATGCTCAGGTCCCCCGCCTTTGTAGCTCCCGCACCTGCCTCCACAGCACGGCCTGCTTCTCCATACTTGTCTGCTGTTAACTTCCAGACAATGATCTCACCACCAGGCAGAGAACAGGCACAGGAAGTGACTTTGTAAAAATGCTTTCTTAAAATCTTTGCAAGTTTTCTGCCTGCTGTGTTCAGAGTGTCAGACTCCACCCACAGACCCAGTTGGGATGCCAGCAAGGGAGAGCTGCCGGGAGCTGGCGTCCCAGCCTGGGTGGGAGAAAAACAAAATTACCCTGGCTTCTCCCTAAATCACTGCTCCCCAAAACAAAGCAAATTAGGACTGAGGTTTCAAGACACTGACAATGCTATATTTAAAGCACAGACTGTGGGAATGAGTTTGCAGGCTTCTTGACTCCTCCACCCCCTCCTAGGTGGTGGCTACTCACTCCATCCCAGCGTGGATGGGATGGAATAAAAAAAAAAAATTGTTTCTCCCCAGTCTCGGCTTCTCAAATACACTGAGAATGTTAGGACTGGGGTTTCGATATGCTGTTCCTCCAAAATGCACCTCAAAAAACTGGAAATGAACTGGGGCTTTTATGTCCAGTCTCCGAGCCACTGGGGAAGTATTCTGACTTAAAGTCACCATCTTCTCTGATCTTCGATGAATTATTTCTTTAACTATGATATAGTGACCTTCTTTTTCCTTTTTGAATACTTTTTGGTCAAAATTAACTTTGTCAGATATGAGGACCACAATGCCAGCTTGCTTTTTTGGGTCACAATCCTGGTAGACATTTTCCCAACCTTTCACCTTCAGTCTGTCCACTTTGAGATGTCTCCTTGTAGGCAGCACATTGTTGGATTTTGATTTTTGATCCAGTAAGCCAGTCGGTGTGTTTTGAGGCATTATGCCCATTCATGTTATGAGTTGAGTAAATACGGGAATCTGGGGCCCTGATGTTGTGACTATTGCTGTGTTTTGCACCATTTTGGATATCTTTTAGTGTGTTAAGTAATAATTTCATTGTGTTCATGGGTTTTGGAAGTTGTTCGCATGTTCCTCTGAACTATGTCCTTCAGAATGTTCTTTAGAGCAGGCTTTGTGTTCATGTATGTTGCTAGCTTAAATTTTTCATTGAAGTATTTTCCCATCACATTTAAAACTGAATTTTGCAGGGCATAGTATCTTTGGATGAAAAATTTTTCTTTCAAAATTTGAAGAACACTGTTCTATGCTCTCCTGGCCTTTATTGTCTTATCTGAGAAATCCATTGTAATCTTTACTGGTCTTTCTCCGAGTGTGATTTGGTATTTTTTCCCTTGCTGCTTTCAGGATTTTCATTGACTGGTTATTCATTTCATAAATGGTGTCTCAGTGAGTTTCTCATTTGGTAAGGTCTATTTGGTGTCCTGAAGGCACCTTGAATTTGATTTTTTTTTTTTTTTTGTTTTTTTC
The DNA here is from genome assembly GCA_004027875.1 of Aplodontia rufa. Taxonomy (NCBI): domain Eukaryota; kingdom Metazoa; phylum Chordata; class Mammalia; order Rodentia; family Aplodontiidae; genus Aplodontia; species Aplodontia rufa. Next base: position 6,727 of record PVKS010043764.1, on the reverse strand, counting down.
CTGGATCAATTCTGATATGGGGGAAAATTCTCCTTGGCAATTACACTCAGAAGATTCTTAATGCCCCTTTTATGTTGTTCAAAGTTTTCTTCAATCCATAATTACTGTAATGTTTCTTCACATCTCATCAAATACTACTTGGAAGCTCTGACAATGTTCCATAAGCTTTGGTCTGTCCTCAAACTCAATGTTGCTCAGCCTATATTCATTGCCTGATATACATTCTTTGAGAAATGAGTTTCTATTTTCTGAGTTTACTCTGGTATTTTCCAATGAGCTCTTGATTTGGTTGACAGTATTTTCCAATTCTAAGAGCTCTTTTACATCTCTCCTCAGAATACTACCTCTTTACATATATGGTTTCTCGTCTCCTGAAATTGCTCTTACCTCTTAAATCTTTTAATTCTTTGATCATATTACTAACCGTATTGATACATTTTTGTAGGTTTTCATCTAGAACCTTGACCATGGGCTCCTGTATGGAGTGCTGTGGGGTTGAGGTGAAAGATTGTTTCCATTTTTCCTCATTTGTACTTACAGGGGGTGTGGCTTGAGGTCTGACACTGAATAATCTTGGGGGGTTTGTTAATGGTATTGGAGCTTTTTATCTCTTAGCTTAGTTGGGCTGGGATACAATTTGGGTAGCACATTTAAATGACTGGCACCCTAATCTGAAGTATTGTGGATCTTTTAGGTTTTCCAATACCTCAGTGGATAAGGGGGTACAAGTCAAGTGCAGCCAATACATACAACAGATAATGTCAACTGTAGCTGTTAATAGGTTTGATTAGCACTCATAGAAACAGATTAGCAGTTTTCTTCCATTAGAGCTCTTTCACTATACTTAGTTAGCAAGCAAACACCCATTTTCAAGTATGGCTTTCACTTGAATTCACCAAGATCTCTGTAGGTAACGAAAAAGTCTAGAGAGCTAAAGGAATGAAGTAGGAAGGTAGCGTGGAACTTGTGAATTAGTATATATTATTACAAGTTATTAGAGATGGTGTAGGCTATTCTGCTAAAAATAAAAGACAGAAATGGGATGAGAGTGGGGTAATGACTGAGGGAGGATGAGAGTGATCCAAGTAGTTTAGGAATTGGCAGAGTAAAGGGAGGAAGGGGGAATAGTAGAGACTGGGTCTTTTCAGCCTAAAGAGACTGAGGACTACTTTGCAATACTACAGTCGCAGGTTAAATCCTAGCAATATGGACATAACAAATACAACAAAATACAGCAACAGAGAAACAACCACACAAACAACAAAAAATATATCTATGAACACCAATTTCAAGAACAACCACACAAAAGTTGGGAAGATTTTGAATTACTACCGCTGAGGTCAAAATGTACCATGGGGTTATATATTCGTAACTACTAGGTATAGTGATTTCCCAGTTTCTTGGAAGGAATTTAGGTGATCTCAGCTGACAGATTTCCGGGAGACTTCCCAGTAATTTTTTTTCTGTATAGGGGTTGCAAACATTCACCTTCCCTGCTTCCTGTGAGAGTAGAGTTTAGGTCCATCTGAGTTGCACTCTTGGGCAGTTTAGTGTCTACCTGCTCAAACTCTTGTCCCACTTCAGCTGGGGACCCAGGAGACACTAGGAGTCTTGAGGATCCTGGTGCAGTGGTGGGAGACTCTTGATGTTCCAAGGAGAAGCAGCCTCCTGAATGGAGCTCAGCTGGGACTGTTCTCACCCCACTTGTGGGTGTTTTGAGGTTCCCACTTGCCCCAAGAGATTATGCCTGGGGCAGTCACAACCCTGGTAAGGGGAGGCAGGCATGAAGGAGATGCCAGACAAGCTAGATCAGTCATTGTGGAGGTGTCAAATGCAACCACTAGAGGGTGTGGAAGTCCAGTCCCACTTGGAGCACCAAGGACGTATGAGACCACTTCTGTTCAGATTTCAGGGTCTGAAAGTAGAAGAAAGCACTGGAGCCAGGGTGCCCTTTCTGTTCATAGGTCCCTGAGGTTGAAGCTAGCCTCTGCCTTGACTGAGAATTTCAGGAAGTATCTGTTGGACCTGTAGGCTCAAGGTCCCCCCCCCCCACCCCAGGCTGTTTAGGCTCTATTGAGCAGAATCCTGGTCATGGACTCCAGCTGCAGATTGGGTGTGTAATGGGGTGGGGAGTAATCCTCTAAATGCTAGTCCCTGGACCAGAAGAGAGGGTCTGCCAGGCCCACACTGCTCTCAGGGCAGACAGTCAAAACACTGGGAACCTGGATTCACTCCTCTGGACTGAGTTCCCTGTTCCACACTGGATCTGGTGGTTTTGGATTCACTGTTCACAAAGTGGTTTCCTGTACAGTTCTCTGGGTACACTTAAAATGGTGGCTGCTGCCCAGCTTCTTCACACCATCAGATTCGGGGGACTCTAACTTGTGTATTAGAGTAGTCCCTCAATTCCTGTAGCTGTTGCAGTCCTGGAGTCCCTTGCCCAGCCTCCACTGAGCACTCACTGCTGTGTCTGAGTTTAAGTGTGCACAGCTTCCTCCCCTTGGGGCAAATGCCCAGCCTGCTGCCAGCTGGATAGGTGCAGCTGGAAAATTATTTGGTGTTGCCTGTTCTTTTAGCTTGTCCACAGCTCCGTGTCACTAAACTTCCTTACTTGGATAGTAATGAGTTTAGAAATTTTGCTGTTCAGCCATCTCCACAGTAAGGCACTTCTCCCACTATTGGTGTCCTGCATTGAGGTTTTTTTCATTTAGATCTCCGTGGGTTGCCATGATGACACACCTAGAGTGTAGTTCCCAAACTTCATTGTACACCAGAATTGCCTTGTGTCCCTGCCTGAGTTCCTGACTCCATTAAAATAAAACACAACCTTGAAATCTGATCAAATTCCTGGGATGTTTTGCTGGACCAAGAATACTATAGAAACAGCAGCCTTGGGTAGGTCAGATGAACACAGTGATTTCCTGCAGGGAAAGGAAGTAACATCAAAGCTGAATCTACATCTTCAAACTAGTTTCCTTTAAAAAAAAAAAAATTGGTAGCTTTCTGAATTATTGTCTCTCGTTTCTCTTTGTCCTTAGAGAATCTAAGCCCACCAGTAATCTAAGTAGTGGTGGTGATATTCTTCTCCCTGCACTATCTCAGGGCATTATTTCTAAAAGTTTTGCATAGCAGTCTTTTGAAAGATTTTCTTTGTAGCTAACAACAATGTTAAAACCAAATGCTGTGATAGATTATTCTTTACCAAATTTTATCTTTGAAATCATTCTTAATACGAACAGGACTTCATATAAAATGGATGTCTTTTTTTCTCACATGAAACAAACTTTCAGATGCCTCTTCTGCTCTTCCTCTTCAATTATACTAATAACCTGCTGTTGATACCAAATGTAATTTTTACAGCATTAATGAAGATATTTTTGAAAACTTGTTTATTGCAGGCATTCAGTAATCTGACAGAAGTTACTTGGTTAGCTTTTAGTTAAAACTCCATGTGTTATATAAAAATAAAGCTCTTTATAGGCTAAAGTGTTCAAGGGATGTATTTTTAATGTGAATTGAATTGCTTTTGCTTCTTTCTCTAAAATAACACTAACGGTTTACTTGTCTCTATTGAAGTACTTCACTAACCAACATTTTATCATGGTAGTAACTGTTTTAAAGATACAACTCCAGAATTATTGGCCGCTAAATCATGTTATAGTTTCAGTTTAAAAAAATAATTTTAGTCTGGATGTAGGCTGTAGGGTGACATGCAGTAAGCAGACAGTTGGAATAGGCTGCTTGTCTCTTGACCTGGCCACATTGTGGTATAATGTAATTCTTTTAATAAAAAGGTATGTTGTGGGGAGAGGTTGCCTTGTTCAAATAGAGCATGCTAAAAATTGATTCCAAAAACTAATTTAGGCAGAAAACTTAAAATATATAGTAGGCTAGCTGTTCTAAGAAGGAGGCATGATTCAGATTAGGTACAGACGGAGATAAAAAGAACTGGTAACAGATTGGAAAGATACGGCCATCGACTATTGATTCTAATCCTATTTCTCATTTTTTGTGACTTTTGGAAAGTAATGTTTAATTTTCTTGAATATTTCCTTTCAACATTGAAGAATTAAATGGGATAATGTATACAAAACTCTAAATGTAGTACAGTGCATATGGCAAGTGTTAAGGACGATGAGCAATTTAGAGCGGTATTTTTGTCCCAGAAATCTACCAATGGAAGAATCCTTAGTACCTCAAGTGAGTTTGTAAACTGTAGAGATCATAAGGGAATTTAGTGAAAGAAGTAAGGCAAAAAAGGATAGTTGCATCATGTTGTAGGCATTTCAGTCCCAAAGTCTAACACAGAATTCTAGTACTTGAGCTAGACTGATCTTTGTAATAGAATCAAAGGTGGCCCAATGCTCTATTCTGGCTGAATATACTAAACTCTAAGCCTGTCTGCAATACTGCCATTTCTGAGAGAGAAAACCATAGGGAATGATAATTGGAGACCGTTTACCCCAGTAATTAAGAAGCAAATACTTCAGGAGCAAGAGGAGAGGAGGCTATCATCTTAGGAGCTGTCTCCATTAGCTTTGTGTGGTCTTTCCACAAAGGCCTACACTGTCTTCCAACACCTTTGGAAGCTTATTAGGCCTGAGGTGCAGGACAGAGTACTGGAGCTTCCCCAAGAGCATAAATAATCCTCTTGGGAGGTACATAAAAGGAGTACAGATAGGAAATTTTAGCTTCCTCTTAAGGCCAAAAATATATTCTCAGATGTTTTGTGTGGTTATTATAATTAATAAGATGCAGGTAACACTTTTTAGAATTTGGGAATTTGAGAACAGAACAGAGAACCTACAGTTGTGTGATCAGGTAAGAAAAAATACAGATCTGTACTTAGAAGACAGCATATGAATAGATGGATCAAATTTACAGCTCTAAGACATCTGGAGCCTTCAGAAAGGAATTGTTATCTGGATTTTGAAACTAAAGTCAATAGTTACTATCATTATTTGGGGAGAAAACAGAATGGCAAAAAGTACAAGTATTGTTATTGGTAATCAACACAGTAATTCGTTTCCTCCTGCCTTCCATTCTGTTCCTAACACAAATTTGTAAATGCCTTCCTTGATAAGGTTCCCCCATAACATGGATACAAAGGCTTCAGACAGAAATTTAAAAAGTGAGAAGATGATAGTTTACTCCACGGTTCCAAGCTTAAGCTCCATTATCCCATAGTGTGATTCATAGGCCCTAAGGACTGTGGGAGTGGAGGGGTGTGTAGTAGGGTAAGCCATATTTTGCAACTTTACTGAGTTTTTCAGGACAGGTTTTTCCTAGGTACTACAAAGTCCTGGAGTAGTTACTGGCTTGCAAGCCAGAATTCATGGGGGAAAGTCAGAATACAAAGGAAGAATAATGGCTGAGTATTTATTTCCTCTGATAAGATGCGAAAGTTAATCATAAAATAGATTAATGTAAAAATACTTGGTTATTATTCAATATACTTGAAAACGTTTGTGAATTGCTGGGAGCCCTAGAAGGAAAGGCCCTCAGTTCTATTTTTTTTTCTATCTAAATTATAACACTGTCAGTTTCTCTTATCAAATGTGAAACTGATGTTTGTAACGAGAAGTGAGAAGTGACTGTTGCAGAGCCTCAGCAATACCAACAACAACCACAAGATGGCCGCACTGCTTTAAAGTTCATAGCTAATTCACTCAACCTTGGAGTCAATCTGTAATGTGGATTTTTTTAAAAATCGAAAAAAAATTTAGGATTTCATTGAACTAAAATAGCTTCATGTTGCTGATGTTTTAATGTAGTATGCGATAAATTCAGTGTTTCAGTAAGTTACTAAAATGAAATATAAATTTTCAGATAAATGATTAAAACTCCTGATTTAATGCTTATTTACATGTACTTGTGATTATTAACTGAACTTCTGTGGGATACACAAAACATATTAGGCAGATACTTGTCGGCTGATTGAAAAATGAACTATTTGCCTTTTTTAATTTTTATTTTTGAGCAAACTTAGAAGATTTTAACAAAACAATATAAAATGTGTATAAGATGTGTATATATTCTGGACATTGCAACTGTCCCCAGAAGTGCCCCCCCAATTACCCTCCCTGATCCCTCCCTTCCCCTTCCCATTATAACTCTAAAAATAGTATTAAATTGTAAAGCATTACATCTTATCTGAATTTAACTCATGTTTCTAGACCAACTTTCTCATTGTCCAGGGTCTAATCCCCACCTCCACAGATGAGTGGAGACAATCGACCCTTAGATCTCTGGGTTAAGCTAATTTTACTCAGCATGATCTCTTCCATAACCATCCATTTACCCTGGAAGGCTGCAATGTCACTGTTTCTAATTGCTGTGTAATATTCCATGGTATAAATGTACCACAGTTTTTGGATCCATTCTTCCTGTGAGGGACATCGGGGTTGTTTCCATAGCCTAGCAATAGTAAATTGTGCTATGAGCAGCGATATTGCTGTGTCACTGTAATGTGCTGATTCTAAGTCCCCTGGAAAGATACCCAGGAGTGGAATAGCAGGGTCATATGGGGGAGTCATCCCTAGTTTTTTAAGGATTCTCCATACTGCTTTCCAGAGGGGCTGTACCAGTCTGCAGCTCCACCAACAGTGTGTTAGTGTGCCTATCTCTCCACAGCCCCTCCAGCATCTATTGTTGTTTATTTTCTTCATCTTTGCCATTCTGACTGGTGTAAGGTGATATCTTAATGTGGTTTTCATTTGCATTTCTC
>PVKS010043763.1:0-14696 GCA_004027875.1 Aplodontia rufa | reverse complement strand
TTAATGCTCCGATTATAAAGATTCTCATAATACAATCATTTCACCTTTCAACTTTCTTTTAATGTCTCACATGTGAACTTTTGGGGGGCACCTCATATCTACATCGTAACAGTTGCTTAGAACAATAATGTAAATGTCTTTGTATGAACATGTGATTATTTCTTTTTTCTTTTTAAAGAGAGAAAGACAGTGGAGAGAGAGAAAGAATCAATTTTATTTAGTTTTTCATGTCGCTTTCACTGCTCTGTTACTTCCTTGTGTATGTGGTGCTGGGGTTCGAACCCATGTCCTCATGCATGCCAGGCAAGTGCCTTGACTACTAAGCCACCACTCCAGCCCCATGTGCTTATTTCTTAAGAGAAACATTATATTTCATAGTGGTTGTACTGTATTATATTCTCCAAGACAATGTAGGAGTTGCTATTTCATTCTTGCCAACATTTGGTCTTTTTTGATTTTATTAATTCTAGACACACTGGTGAGTATATGGATATATATATATATATTTTTTTTCAGTGTTGGGGATAGAACCCAGTCAGGGCCTAGATGAGTGTGCTACCACTGAACTACACCCCCAGTCCTACTGTCCTATCTTATTGTGGGTTTCAATTTGCATTTCCCTAATGTAATAGCTAGTTTCCAATATGGCATCCACTGATCCTTACTTTGGGGCATACATGCCTTTGTGTAGTCCATCCCCATAATTTATATGGATGACCTATGTGATCAATAGGCTATTGGAGGAACAATAACTGAGTGACTTCTGATGTCAGATCATAAAAGACATTGTAGTTGTGTTTAGTTCTCTTTTAAATTACTCTGGGGAAAACCTACTGCTATATCTTGAGGACACATAGCATTACTATGGAAAGATCCACATGGTGAGGAACTGAGGCCACCTGCCAGCAGCTAGAACTAATTTCTAGTCTTGGGACTGGGCCACCTTGGAAGGGATCCTTCAGTCTCAGTCAAGTCTTATGATATGGGTTTGGCTGATATCTTTAATCATGAGAATCCCTGAGTCTAAAGCATTCAGCAAAAAGTACTCTTATATTCTTGATCCACCAAAACTATGTGAGGTAATAAAACCTTATTCTTAAGCTGCTAATTTTCTTTGCAAAAATAGATAATATAGATTTTGGTGCTTGGAGATAGGGTTCTTCTGTAACACCTGAACTTGTAAGAGTGCCTTGGTACTAGGCAGTAGGTAAAAGGTAAAAAACTCTTAAGGGGAATATAGCGAAAGCCTATTAGTAGAATTATCATGGCCTTGGAGCAGGCTGTCAGTGAGAGCTTACAGGGGAAGCGTTGTAGCCAGACTTCTAAGATGGCCCTCAAGATTCCTGCTCCCTAATGTATGTGTTTTATATAATAGCTAACTTTGAGTCTGAGTAGGACCTGTGAGTATGATGGCACATTATAATCATGATTATGTTGCATTAAATCACATGAGGGATTTTGTAGATGTAAATAAGGTCCCCAGTCAAGTCCAAGCTGATCAAAAGGGAGATTATCCTGGGTGGGCTGCACTGAATCATGAGTCCTTAAAAACACAAACACCAGCAACAGAGGTTTTCCTGCTGGCCTTGAGGAAGTGAACTGGGGCCTATGGAGGGGGCTATGTGGCAGAGAAGAGAAAGATGTACTGAGTGGAAGAAAAATATGGGAAAAATGAGGAGGATTGAAAGTGTATAGTCTGTCTGCCTATGAGTAGAAATCTAGAGAAGTTATGCTCAAACCCAGTAGGTGATAGCACAGAATGCAAATTTCATCTAATAACTAAAGCTATTCTGCTAGTTATTTCTAGATCATCTTATCTAGAAGAGAATGAGTAGTCTCGTGGCTTTGTGGAAAATGGATTGAAGAAAGGCTAGACAAGGCATCTACTAAGGTTGCTGTGAGCATTTTGGTGAAAGGCCATGAAAGCTACGTTCCTTTGTGAAACAAGGATGACAAACAGCGCTTACTGTGAGAGGTTAGCGGGCTCTTCATAAATATAGAAGGTTAGAAGATATCTGTTTAGTAAATGTAAAGACAGGTCCACTCCAAGAAATTATATTAACGGGCTTTGAGTTGAACACTTAATTACAACAGTGAACAAGGTGAACCCGGAGATACTAGAAGTAAAAATTGTTCTATTTGATTTTTAATTGACATAATTGTCCATATTTATGGGCTACAGTGTTATAATTCCATACATATACATATACAATGTGTAATAATCATTTCCATCTCCTTAAACATTTATTACTATTTCTTGGGAACCTTTGAACTGGTTCTGGACAAAATATACAAGTAGTTGTTGTAAGCTGTGGCCATCGCACTGCTGCACGCTAGACCTTATTCCTCCCCACTGGACATCTCCTCCCCTCACTGGGGACCTCCTGCAGCCCCTGATGCCTGCTATCCCACCCTCCGTCCCCTCCCTGTTCCCTTTCCTGCACTAGTGACCGCTATTTAACTCTCTTGACGAAGTAAATAATTGTAAATGAAATAGATGCATTAGGGAGAACGGGAGAATGTTAATTTTTAGGTCAAGTAGAAAACTTTTCAATTTTTTTTTTTGTTTTTATCTGACAATCTGATGCTTTACATTAGTAGAAATTAAGACGATTTCTATAAGGATAAGACCGAAGGATATATCAAAATGAAATAACCAACTTGGGCTGCGAACAGGAAACCACAGGCAAGGCCTCCTGGAACCGGTCTAGTCGCTTCCGGGTCCCGCCCTACTGAACAGCCACGCCTCTCGGAGTCTCCGGGCCCCCGCCACAGCCTCCTCCCGCACAGGTTGGCTTGGCCTCATTTTCTCGCGAGAGTTCCTCTTCCTAGCAATATCACCGCAGCGCTGCCGGAAACCGGGGCTGAGAGGATCCGCGAGACGTGGTTGGCTACACCAGCCCAGGCCCCGCCCAGCTTCCCCGAGTTGCACGTGCACTTGTTGTGGTGACGTCACGGGAAGCCGGACGTACACTCCGCGAAAGTCCCGCCCCCAAGATGGCGGCGCCCAGCGCACGGGGCCGTGACCGGCTTCTGCTCAGTCCCTCGTTGTAGCCATGGAGCAGCCGGGCTTCACTGCCTCTCTAGTGGTGAGTGCGGGGCAGCGGGGCGTGTTGCTCGGAGTGCCGCAGTCCGGCACTGGAGCTCGTGGAGGTTTCTGTATCTGAGCGTTTTCTTCCGGTTTGGCATGCTGGTCCGTCCTCGGGTCACCGGCGGCGAGGTTCGGATGAGCCCGGGGCTTACTCGCGGGGCCTGGCCCCGAGGCCACGTTTCGTGCCCACACGTCAGAGGGGAAACGAGAGGTGCCGTGTGTGGTCCTGCACGCTCGTTTACGTAAAGAGAAAAGAGCTTCCAGTGTGCACCGTAATCACTTTAAACTTGGGAATTGAGTATATCATCTAAGGAGAAAAGAAATCCTCCTCACATCGCACACTGCCTCTCAGTACGAGGCTAAGGTTGTCACTCTGCGCTTTTTTTTTTTTTACGGTCGTAGAAAATGATATATCCATTCATTCAGTGCATAATTAATCCGGTTATTCTGCTCCTTCCTGAGGCTTTGCGGAAACATTGATGAGCCCAGGTAGTGTGCTGTGGAATCAATAGATGGCTTATTAAATTCTTTTGAGGGCTGCAGCGGTTGCCCAGCGGTTGGAACTCTTGCACAACACGTGCGAGGGCCCGGGTTCAAACCCCAGCACCATGTACACAGCTAAATGTCAGAGCAACAAAGGCCCCCTGAAAAACTGAATAAAGTTCATTCTTTTCTTCCTATCTTCCTCTCTCTCTCTCTCTCTCTTAAAAAATATTCCTTTGAAAACTATGAGAGTGAACACATTTTAACCTAAAAGGGAAAGAACATAAAGAGTTTTCTTAAATAATTTGGAGCTTCTGTTTATGGCAGGTCCAGTAGAAGACACTGCAAAGCTGCGAACAGGACAGTTTGGCTGGCTTCATTTTCACTGTGGAGAAGTGGGCAGAAGCAGACACTAAACACATAATTTTGAAAATGCCTCTCAGAGTAAATGGAGACCGTGAGCCATTTATTCACCTAAGTAGCCAATGTTGGGATGCACTGTTGGACATAATGTGAACAAGATACACCTACTCATAAGGGTTGGGTACTGGAGACAGAGTAGTAAAATGACTGGGTTCAGAGTGTTATGGGAATATGTAGAAGGAAGGCGTTCCTTAGCCACACTATGGGATGACAACTTTACAATTATGTTATATGTTAAGAGTTTGGAATCCAACCTAGGTGGTGCAGTCTTGTAGTCTGTGTCCTTAATTGCTTCCAATACTTTCTGAAGTCAGCAACAGGAGCAGTTACTAAACAGAGGTGAGACTAGAGTTAACAAAAGAATAGTTTTAAAATGAATTTTATTAAGGTCTGATGCACATGCAGATAAGTATATTCTTTTCCTGTCTGCTTATAAAGATTAAGTTAGGATCAGTGGGTGAAGTTGCAAGAAGTCAGATTTCATTCCAACTGAAGGAAAAGCATTTTATTCTTTCAGCACACAGTTGATGGGAATACTTTTCCTTTTTCTATTTTCTTTCAGCCTGAGGGGGCTACTTAGAAAGTTTTAGTATTTGATAGTTTAACTATAAATGACTTGTCAACATATTTTATATATATACTTATATAAATATATGTATATTTATATTTGGTACTGAGGATTGAACCCAGTGTGGTTTACCACTAAAGGCTGTAGCCCCCACTCCTTTTTTAAATTTTGAGACAGTCTCACTAAGTTGCTGAGGCTAGCCTTGAATTTGTAATCCTCCTGCCTCAGCCTCCTGAATTGCTGGGATTGCAGGTGTGCACCACCATGCACAACTTGTTAATATACCTTTGTTTATGTTTCCAAAACCGAATACTACATGTTGAAAGTCACTTTAATTAAAAAAATTATACGACAATATTTGAGTAAGATTAATGCTAGGCCAAATAAAAGAAGTGTAGAAGTTGTATCCACATTTGTCCCACCTCAACAAGTCAGGTTTTGGTTTTTTCTTGTTTTTGTTTTTGTTTTTCAAGAGAGAGGGACAGTGAGAGATAGACTCAATTTTATTGAGTTTTTCATGTGGCTTTTGTTGCTCTGACACTGCGTTGTGTACATGGTGCTGGGGTTTGAACCTGTGTACCTGAACATGCCAGGCAAGTGCCGTCTCCGCTGCGCCACCTCCAGCCCCCACAAGTCAGGTTTAAGCAGAGGTATTTGTTGACTTTTGCTCTGGTACTTGGGATAGAATGCCTCAAAGGTATGTTCCCTCCTTCATGGATTTATAGTCTAATAGGAGGCAGACACTAAACAAACAAACAAAAAAATAAGGCTGGGGGTATAGAACTTAGTGGTCAAGCACTTACAGAACATGTGCAGGATAATAAGTTCAATCTCTAGCAATGGCAAAACAAAACCAAAATTAAAGCAGAAATTAGCCATGTAATTGCAAATAGAGAGGCAGCTTAACAGCTTCCTGAGCATTTGAACATGTACTTATGTAGCTTTTTCATATCTGAATTTATGTAGGTATAGTTTTTTATTATGCTTTAAAAAAATTAACACGTAAGTTCAAATCCAAGACTCATAAAACAATTTGAACACTAGTATTTCTCTAAGGTTTTTGAGCATTGTATGATTTGGGTTCTTTTTTGGCAGTCCATGGATGGTTTTTGTCTAGAGAGCTAACTTTAAGGAGAACTTTTAATTCATTATTGCTAATGAAAGACATGTATGTAATCTTCAGCCTTTGGTAAAGGAGTTTTTTTTTTTTTTTTTTTGGTTTGGTTTTTAATGTTGGTGTCAGTAAACTTTGAAGGATAGTTACATAATTCTGAAGATAATAGCACATTTATATTGATAATTTGTTAAGGGCCAGGCATTTTGCTGCACTTAGAACAGATTCACTTATTTCTTTTTAGTTCTTCTTAACCTTATTTAGTTCTCAGAAATTCTTGAAGCATAGACATGATTTTCTTCCCCATGTTTAGAATGAAGAAATACAAGCTCAGAGAAGTCCAAAAGAGACTCTAGTTGTCTGATGCCAAACATGGCTTTTAGGCAATATTTAATCTGAAAGAATTTCTAGAGAAATGGAAGAATAGTCAAGTCAGATTCTGGAACTATTATTGCATTCTTGAGAACAGCTTCATTAAACAAAACTGAGCTCTGCACAGTTCTTGCAGTTAGGAGGTGCTGATGAACTGGATTTCTGGAGAAGTCTCACTGAATATGCCACAGAGCTGTCAACGTGGCTGGGGAGTGCTAAGAAGAACAGCAGCAGAGAGGTAACACTGGTTTGCAGTTGTCACAGTGCTGCAGCAGACCAGAACAGGGAGAACCAAATAGTGAGCCACTGTGATTTTTCTTCTGAGCATTTGTTCTTTTTACAGATTGTTAGCTCTTCAGCTTCCGGTTTGTTTGGAAAGCCCTGTGGTGTAAGTGATGCTGGGTTACGTAAATGGGAAGACAAACAATTGACCCAGTTTGCACTCTTGACAGATTCATTGGAACCACCTCTGGTGGGCTGTTGCTGGGCACATCAACAAAACATATTATAGTCTAGTGGGACTGACATTGAAGAAATAGTCCAGGGCTCATTTGTATCATTAAAACTGATCAGGGCTTGTAAAACTATAATGCACTAATAAAATAAAACAAAAAAACTGATCAGGGTTTGGAAACAATGAGAGGGTCTAAACCCAAATTAGAAGATTAGGGAACACCTTTATCAGATTCTTTATTCTGTTTTATTTTTTTGAGGTACTGAACCTAGAGGTGCTTTACCCCTGAGTTACATCCCCAAGCCCTTTTTATTTTTTTTTTTTGGAGACAGGGTCTCACTAAGTTGCCCAGGCTGGCCTCTAACTTGCCATCCTGGTGCCTCATCCTCCTGAGTAGTATCGAGTTTCTTTAAATGAAGATGAGATGACATGGAGAGATTTCCGGTGGCAAGAACGTACCAAGCACAGGTCATGTAGTGGGAGTGGTGGTGGTGGAGAAGTAGATGGAGTTCAGAACTTCCAGAGCTGGAAGGCTGCGCTAGGCTTTTGCTCCTTATCGTCAGGACTCCTGGAAAGTGGGGAAGATTTGTGGGCTGGGGAGTGGAGTGGCAAGGTGAGATTTGCATAGTGTGGAAGGGCAGGGAGCCCGGCAGGGAGCACACACTGCAAATGTGGAAGGAGGCGAAGATCAGAGGAAGTTGAGGCCCTTCTGCACAGAGGAGGGTGGCCTCTTCCTGGTGGAGGAAGCGGAGGACGTAGTGGAAGTGGAGGACGCAGTGGAAGTGGAGGACGTAGGCAGGGATGGTTTACGTTAGCAGTTGTGGTGATGTGAAAGCTGTTCTTCTTAGCTGTCATTTAGGCCAATGGCCTGTGTTGATTTTAGTTAAAGTTCACCGTTGGTGACATTCTGTCGTGAGGTTGACCAGTGACCCCCTCCCCCCGCAAAAGATTTTTATCATGCCAGCCTCCTTTTGAGGAAAAACCTTTTTTAAAAAAAAATTATTAAGGAGCTGAGTTGTACAATCATAAATGTGTGTAAAGTAAAAATATGACATGCATTTGATCTGAAACCATAGTTACCCCATCACCCACACCTCTTCTGTATTATGCCCCTATAAGAGATAGAAATGTCCATATGTGTATATGTATATATATGTGTGTGTGTATACATATATGTGTGTATATATATATACATATATATATACACACACATATATGTATATTATAATTTGTAAATTATACAAATTTAAAACCATATATATATGTATATATATATGGTTTTAAATTTTTCAAAGTTAAATGATGGCATTAAGTATTATTTGACTTCTTAGGTGAGTAAAGAGTATGCTGCATTGTTGATTATCTCGCTAGATCCTCCCTCCCTCCCCTGTCCCTTCCTCTCTCCCCCACCTACATGTCTATGGTTCCCCTGGATCACACGTTGCTGTGGCTTTGGTGGGTCCAGTGCTTGGGTTTGACTACCTTTCACCCAAACATGAGTTTAGCTCCAGCCGCCACAAATGAGGGAAAGCATTCGGCCCTTGACTCTTCAGTTTGACTAACTTCGCTCAGCATGATTTCTTCTGTTGCCATCCATTTACCCTTAAAGGCTGCAATATCGTTGTTTCTAATAGCTGAGTAGAACTCCATTTTATATATACACTAGAGCTTTTGGATCCATTCATCCAGTGAGGGGCATCTGGGTTGGTTCCATAATTTAGCTATTGTAAATTGAGCTGCTATGAACATTGATTTTGCTGTGTCATTGTAATGTGCTGATTCTAACTTTGGGAAAATACCCAGAAGAGAGATAGCTGGGTTATATGGTGGATCCATCCCTAATTTTTTGAGGAGTCTCCACACTGCTTTCCAGAGTGGCTAGACCAGTCTCTAGTTCCACCAACATCGAGCTAGTATTCCTATCTCCCCACAACCCCTCCAGTATTTGTTATTGTTTCTATTCTTCATCTTTGCCAGTCTAGAGTGAGATGAAATCTTAATGTAGTTTTGATTTGCATTTCTCTGATTCCCAGTGATTTAGAACACTTTCTCACGTATTCATTGGCTTGCTCAATTTCCTCTGTTGAGAAGTTTCTGTTTAGCTCTCTGGCCCATTTATTAATTGGATTGTTTGGGTTTTTGCTATTGAGTTTTTTGTTTTTGGTTTTGTTTTTGTTTTTTTCAGGGCTTAGGACCAAACTTGGGGCCTTGCACGTGCTAGGCAAGCACTCTGCCACTGTGCTAAATCCCCAACCCGTTATTGAGTTTTTTGAGTTCTTTGTAAATTTTGGATATTAGTCCCCTGTCACAGGGATCACAGGCCATAATTCTCTTCCCATTTTGTAGGTTGTCTCTTGACTGTTTTGACTAATTCCTTGGCTGAGCAAAAGCTTTTTAATTAATGGCATCCCACTCATTAATTCTTGAGTTTAATTCTTTTGCTGTAGAAGTCTTATTGAGGAAGTCTTTGCCAACTTCCACTTGCTGAATTGTTGGTCCTAATTTTTCTTCTTGGAGTTGTGTGGTAGCTGGCTTAATTCCTAATTTTTTGATCCATTTAGATTTGATTTTTCTGCAAGGTGAGATATAAGGATCTAATTTCAACTTCCTGCAAGTGGCTGTCCAGTTTGTCCAGTGCCATTTGTTGAATAGGCTTTCTCTCCTCCATGTTAAATTTTGACCCTCTTTGTCCAAGATCAGATGTTTGGAGATTTGTGGGTTTGTCTCACAGTCTTCTATTCCATTGTTCTTCATTCCTATTTTGATACCAGTACCATGCTGTTTTTGTTACTACAGCTCTGTAATATAATTTTAGATCTAGTATTGCAAAACTACCTGTTTTGTCTTTCTTGCTTAGTAATGTTTTGGCTATTCTGGGTTTCTTGGTATTCCAAAATAACTTTAGGAATTGCTTTTTCTATGTCTGTAAAGAATGACATTGGTATCTTGATGGGGATTATATTGACTATGTAGTGCTTTTGGCAGAATGGCCATTTTAATTAATTCTGTCTAACCAAGAGCATGGAATATGAGAAAAAAGGCTTTATAACAAAATCTTGACTTTTAAAATTTCCAAAGTAATTCCAAAACACTGATTACATACTTCCTCTTTATAGCCTGGCAGGACTTTTTACATTTATTATTATTTGTTGTTAATGTGGGTTATTCTGTTTCTTTGTGTTTTTTTTCCTAGTTTTTAATGTACAAATTTTCTGTGTAAGCTACTCTAAGTCTTGACACTAACAAGTGTCATGGTAATCGCCTGATTACCTTTTGGATGAAATGATCATAATAAACTTCTCAGAATAAAGAGCAATGGGATTTGATAGGTTTCCTTATGATCTAGTTGATGTTGGCTTGTGTAATTATGTATAAAACAATATTGATGTACAATCAGAAGCTTTTCATCAAGTATTTGTTTAAATCTTAACTGTGTTATGTGGCTGAAGATGCAGGCATTCTTAAGGTTCTTTAGCTCTTTGTTTTTGTTTTGTTTTTCATTCTCATGAATTTAAATGTCACCAGCTAAAGAAGCTTGAAATCCGCAGAAGCAGTTAGCTTGATTTAGGTTATGCTAGGTAAGTAGATTGAATCTGCTCATTTTATTCTCAGAAGAATTCTGGTGAAAGAGGGCTAGAGAATCAATGCGTGCAAAGTATCCAGCTAGATTAAAAGAGTAATTTATTGATGAAAGCTGAGAAACAGATACAAAGCATTTTGGTGAGCCCTCTGCTAACATTAAAGAGAAAGTCAGAATAAAGCAGGGCGTATTTTTAAAGAATCCACTCATATGATACATTTTCATCATATTTTATTCTTTCCATGTTTAAAGAAAATGAAAAGGCAGGCAAAATACTTCATTTACTTACCAAATTTTATAGAAATCTTTAAAAACAAGAAGCAGAAGTGTTTAAAATGTGTCCTTGTAACTTTCAGTATTGCCTGTGAACCTTTTCCCAGGACTGAGAAGGGCTGCCTTCATCTCCTGAGAGAAATCCTACATTACTGTTATTTTATTTTATAGTTTTTGAAATGGGGGTCTCACTTTATTGCTCTGGCTGGTTTTGAACAGGGCTCAAGTGACCCTCCCTGGGATGTAGGTGTACTCTCATGTGCCCAGCCTGGTTAGTCTATTAACACAGGGTGTAACTCTCTCCTGTGCTTTTTTTTTTTTTTTTTTGGTGACTTTTTGTTTTAGGTCATATGCTAGGTAGACTTTCATGGTTTTTTAATTTCTTTTTTATCTTGCAGGGTGATTATATGTTATTGCAGTATTAATAGTATGGTAATGTAGTTTTCTAGTGTAAACTAATTTTTAAAAATTGACTTATTAAATTTAGTAAATTTACTATTATTAAATTTTTTAATTAACTAGTTAGTTAAAAAATAGGCATTATTGGGCTGGAGTGGTGGCTCAGTGGTTACAGCGCTTGCTTGGCATGCACAAGGCTGCGGGTTTGAACACCAGCACCACGTACACAATGAAGCGTTGGAGCAACAAAACAAGATGAAAAAAAACCCTAAATAAAACTGATTCTCTTTTTCTCTTCTTTTTACTGTCCCTCCCTCTCTCTCTTAAAAAAAAAAAAAGGCATTATTGGCTTTCTCATCAGAGTGTGTTATTTTTCTTGTGAAGTCTTGCAGTGGCTTTGTGGTGAATAGCTGGTAAAGCAGAAAGTGTTTGCAAGGTACCAAGCTTTGTACCCACTGAGCATTTAGTAAACTCAAAGAAGAAAAAGAACTGTATTTGAATTTTGCCTGCAAGTTTGATTAGTATTGATTTTTCTTTTTCTTTTCTTTTTATTTATTTGTTTATTTTGTATCAGGGATCTACCCCAGGGGCCCTGAACCACTGGGCCACATCTCCAGACAGGGTCTCATTAAGTTGCTTAGGGCCTCGCTAAATTGCTGAATCTGGGTTTGAACTTGAGACATTCCTGCCTCACCCTCCTGAATTGCTGGGATTACATGTGTGAGCTGCCACACCTGGCTTGATTTTTCTTTTTCTAGTCATGGAGCGTATCGTTTTTAAATGTATATTCATATATTTTGAAGAGGCAACATGTTCACATGGTTCAGACTTCAAAAGATGGGAAAAGTTGGCCATTCAGTTAAATTTCTGTGTAGGAACCACATACTGAATTTCTTCATTATAGTTCTTCTATCTGCTTACTGTAATCTGGTTTTGATTCTCATCTGTAAATGGTTCCTTTAGATATTGTATATTGACCTTTGACACTCCGTTTGTGTTCGTATTTTCTGAAATTTCATTTTTCTTCCACATAGGTATATTTAAAATATTGTGTACATATTGTACTATGATCATGAGGTACAAGGTTAATTTTTCTTTTTTTTTTTTTAAAGAGAGAGGGACAGTGAGAGAGACAGAGAAAGAGAGAAACAACTTTATTTAGTTTTTCACATGGTCTTTGTTGCTCCAACACTCAGTTGTGTACGTGGTGCTGGGGTTTGAACCCGGGTCTTCGTGCTTGCCAGGCAAGCGCCGAAACCGCTGAGCCACCACTCTAGCCCAAGGTTAATTTTTTTTTAAGAGCAAGAGGGACAGAGAGAGAGAGAGGAGAACCAATTTTGTTTCATCTGAACTTCGTTGCTCCAACACTTTGTTGTGTACATGGTACTGGGGTTCAAGCCTGGGTCCTTGCACATGACAGTCAAGTGCTGTAATGGCTGAGCAACCATTCCAGCCCCCTAGTTAGTTTTTAATCCACTTTTAATTTGCACCTCCTCTGGAGTAACATGATGTATCTTGGGAGATGACTAGTTTGGGCCAACACTTTTTTTTAAAATTCATTTAATTTTAAAATTATCAGTGAATTTCTAATGTACTACACAATAGAGAAAGTATTACATGAATCCACAGATGTGTGATTCTTAAAATACAGCTCTAGATGAATAAGTATGTTGACCTATCTCAGAAAGCAAGTCCCCAAAAAAGTTTTAATGAAGATTGGCTTTTACTCGTTAAAAAGACAAAAATATAGTAACATTGGGTTTGATATGGAAAGGTCATCAGGATAAATTGTTAAGTGTAAGAAACAAAGTACGGAGTAGTGCATATTGTATACCATCTTTTGTTTTTTGAAAAAGGAAAATAAAACATGTTCATATTTGCTTGTGTGCGCATAGAGTAACTTTGGAAGAATACGACAAGAAAAGAAACCAGGAGGCTGGAGGGGTGGCTCAGAGGTTGGAGCCCTTGCCTGGTATGTGTGAGGACCCAGGTTCAAACCCAAGCATCACATACACAACTGAGTGTCAGAGAAATAAAAACCAGATGAAAAAATAAAATCGATTCTCTCTTTCTCATTCTCTCACTCTGTAAAAAAACAAAAACGGGAAGAAACCAGTAAAAGTGAGTGACTGAGGAGACTGTGCTCTTACCCTGAGCTTTATTTTTGTTTTTTTCTGTTTTGGCTTTAAATTTTTTTAATATATTAAGAATGAATGTAAAATTCATTTTACGTATAAATTTAAATAACAAATTAAAAATAAAATTTAATGCAAAACTTACAGCTTGCGGGGGATACGCGACGTGTGCATGTATGGAAGCGTAACAACAAACCCCTTCAATATGTAAATCTATAATCAAAAATAAGTCCAGTTTGCAAGTATAGTGCATTTTTTTGTTACTTTCCTAGGAAAATCTCTAGATTAAGGCAGAACGTTCTTGGATTTTTGCAGAGTTTGTGAACTGAAAGGAATAAGAGATGTTTAAATACTACCTCCTTCCTCATTCTGCCCCTAACTGGCAGAGACCTTATTTTGATGTAACTTTCTTTTTTCTTTTTTTCCCCTTCCCTCCTTTTTTAAAAAGGCTGGTGGGGTAGCAGGTGCCTCTGTTGACTTGATATTATTTCCGCTGGATACCATTAAAACCAGGCTGCAGAGTCCCCAAGGATTTTCTAAAGCAGGTGGTTTTCGTGGAATCTATGCCGGCGTTCCTTCTGCTGCGATTGGATCCTTCCCTAATGGTAAACATGATGTTGATATTCTCACTGCTGTAAAGCCAATATAATGGGATTTATTTTCAGAATAGTATGAGGTGACACATAGTTCCTTGTGTGCTATAACTTATCTTCTGAATTTATTCTCCATTCTTTAGCCAACTGTTTTTGAATAGGTAGCACTGTAGATGCTGTTACAGTATTTTTGTAATAGAAAAACAACCTTCCCTGAGACTCAGGAGGCTGAGGCAGGAGGATCACAATTTTGAGGCCTACCTACCTGGGCAACTTAGCAAAATTCTCTTTTAAAATAAAAAGGGCTGGAGATGTAGCTCAGTGGTACGCACCCCAGATTTCAATCCCCAGTGCTCGGGTGTGGGGGAATGGGAGGTTGGGAGGAGGAGGAAGGAGAGAGAGGGAAAGAAAAGCAACCTTGCTTGCGTATTGGACTCTCCTGGGCTTGAAAAACATCCTTATGCCGTGTTTCACCCTTAGAAATTTAATGGGTGGGCTTTGGGCTTTGTTTGGTTTTGTTGGCTTCCCAGTGATTCCAGCATGGAGGTGCACTGGATAACCACTGTTGTGGAGACTCTTGTGGAGCAGGTGAGCCTAAGAGGCATTCCATCTTTCAGTCTTAGATTACGCTTTGATGTGGCATCCATCTTTATATTCTTATTTGAGTCTCTTTTGCTTTGGTTTTGAGGTCATGTGACTTGTTCTGTTACAGTCTTGTCTGTTTTATTTAAGCTACTTGTTGGTATATGTTTTTACAATACTTGTCTCATTTCAGTTGATTTCGTGGTGCTGGGGACTGAACCCAGAGTATGCTGAGCACTCTGCCACTGAGTCACACCCTCAACCTGTGATGACTGTTTCTGGTGGCACTCAAAAGTAAACTAAATCAGCAAACAAAATGATATACGGCACATATTCACAAAATAGTAGCTCTAGGAGATTCTTAAATTCTGGGTTTTCACTTCTTTTTTCTTTCTTTCTTTCTTTCTTTTTTAAGAGAGAAGGACAGTGAGAGAGAGAGAGAGAAAGAGAATCAGTTTTATTTAGTTTTTGATGTGGCGTTGGTTGCTCCAGCACTTCGTTGTATATGTGGAGCTGGGGTTTGAACTCACATCCTTGCACATGGCAGGCAAGTGCTATATCTGCTGAGCCACCACTCCAGCCCCTTGATTTCTCTTTTTTCAGGGTAATCATGAGACGTTTCTTTCTCT
>PVKS010043762.1:0-14697 GCA_004027875.1 Aplodontia rufa | reverse complement strand
CTAAAATAAATGAATGGGATGCAATTAAACTAAAAAGCTTCTGCACAGCTAAAGATTTAGTTGAGAGCATCAACAGAGAACCCACAGAATGGGAGAAAATTTTTGCCTGCTATACCTCGGACAGAGGGCTAACATCCAGAATTTATAGGGAACTAAAGAAATTAAAATCCAAACTCACAAAAAATCCAATTGATAAATGATGATACATTCTTTTAAACCTTTAACATTATTTACTTTTTATATTAAATTGTATATAATTTTTAACAATAGCCACCAATTAAATCACCCTGTAAATGTTTTCATGATTTAATATGATTGCATCACTGAATTTCTTTTACTTTGTGAAGAGTCTCTTAAAATATAAATTTTATTCCCAAGAGAATGAAATTTCAGTTTCATGATGGCTGGAGCATAACTATTATAATTATTTTAATGGTTGATTATAAAATTTATCTTTGCCTTAAATCTTACTGCGTATCTACTTCATGTTTTACATACATACAATTCAATAAATGTGTGTGCTTCATTATAAATTAGCTTTTTCTAAGCCTTTGTAATTTTGTTGAGAAAAAATGAGAGGCTAAAGAAAATGTGAGATGAAGGCATATAGTTTTAATCATATAACAAATTAACTCCAGGGGAAATGTTGAGTACAGTAGAGAAGACAAAAAGAACATCATAGGATTGAATTTTTTCTTTACTTCTTATTGGTTCAACCTAGTCTCACATATTGAAGGGATTTGTTGGTTCACATTCATACGTGTATACATAATGACAGAGTTGCTTAAACCTGATCCTTGTCCAAGATCTCCCCACTTCTGCCACACCTCGATGTAATTACTCTTCTGTTCTTCCTCCATATTACAGATATAAATGACCATATACATGTAATTTAAACTTCGAAATTAGCACATTTATTTGCCTGCCTGGGTACCTTTGGGGTTCTCCTGGGAGTCAAGTGTGATGTACAGTATTGACCACTCCCCTTTTTCCCTCCCTCTGCTTCCTCACTTTCTCTCCCTACCCCCTTTCACAGCTATTTTTCTCACACTTTATGTGTTACTTCAGATTTGGTGGGTCTATTAAATAAACTGACCACCTTTCATCCTATCTGAGATTTTACTCTAGTTTCTGCATATGAGAGAAAACATTTGACCCTTAAGTCTCTAGGTTTGGCTTGTTTTACTCAGCATGGTTTTTTTCCTTTTCCATCCATTTATCTGAAAAAGCCATGATATCATTCTTTCTAATAGCTGAGTAGAACTCTATTGTGTATATGTGTGTGTGTGTGTGTGTGTGTGTGTGTGTGTGTGTGTGTGTATACCACAGCTTTTAAATCCATTCATCCAGTGAGGGGCATCTGGGTTGGTTCCACAGTTAGCTATTGTCCAGTGAGCTGCCATGAAGATTGATGTTGGGTGTGTCTCTGTAGTACCCTGATTTTAGCTCTTCTGGGAAAATATTCAGGAGTGGGATAGCTAGGTTATTTAGTGGTTCCATCCCTAATTTTTTGAGGAGTCTCCACACTGCTTTCCAGAGTAGCTGTACAAGTTTGCTGTTCCACCAAGAGTGTGTTAGTGTCCCATTCTCCTCATAACACCTACAGAATATGTTATTGTTCATAGTCTTCATTTTTGCCATCTTCCTTGCTTAGTAATTTTTTGGCTATTCTGGGTTTCTTGCTATTCCAAATGAATATGAGAATTTCTTTTTCTATATCCATGAAAAAATTCATTGGTATTTTGATGGGGATTGTGTTGAATCTGTAAAAGACTTTTGGAAGAATGACCATTTTAATGATATTGATTCTTCCTAACTAATAATATGGAATGTTTTTCCATCTTCTCAGGTCTTCTTCAATTTCTATTTTTAGTGTTCAATAGTTTTCTTTGTAGAGATCTTTTAATGCCCAAGTATTTTATTCTTTTTGAAGTTAATGTGAATGGGATTTCCTGATTTCTTCTGTGGCTGAATTGCTTTTGGAGTATAAGAAAGCTGTTTATTTATTTGTGTTGATCTTGTAACCAGCCACTTTGCTAAATTCACTTTTAAGCTCTAAAAGTCCTCTGATAGAGCTTCTTGGGTCCTCTAAGTATAGGATCATATCATCAGCAAGTAGATTTAGCTGATCTGCCTCTTTTCCTATTCACATTCCTTTGATTTTTTTCTCCTGTCTGATAGCTGTGGCTAGGATTTCAAGGACTATATTGAATGAGAGTGGTAAGAGTGGACATCCTTGTCTTGTTCCTGAATTCAGTAGGAGTGCTTTCAGTCATTCTCCCTTAAGTAAAATGTTTGATCTGGGTTTGGCATAAGTGGCCCTTATAAAATTAAAGTATGTTCTTTTG
This sequence comes from Aplodontia rufa, assembly GCA_004027875.1. NCBI lineage: Eukaryota > Metazoa > Chordata > Mammalia > Rodentia > Aplodontiidae > Aplodontia > Aplodontia rufa. Next base: position 12,349 of record PVKS010043762.1, on the reverse strand, counting down.
ATCTCTAGCTTCCCCAGAGTTTTGAGCATAAATTGGCATTGGATTTTATCAGAGGCCTTTTCTGCATCAATTGAGATGATCATATGATTTCTGTCTTTAACTCTGTTTAAGTGGTAAATCACTTGTATTGTTTTGTGTATGTTGAATTAACCTTGTATGCCTAGAATTAAGTGCACTTGATTGTGATGTATTATAATTTTGATGTGCTTTTGGATGAGATTTGCTAGAATTTTATTAAGGATTTTTGCATCTATGTTCATCAGGGAAATTGTTCTCTAGTTTCTTTTCTTTATATGTCTTTGTTGGGCTTTGGAATCAGGGTTATAGTTGCCTCATAAAAAGGGTTTGAGAGGTTTCCTTCTCTTTCAATTCCATGGAATAGCTTACTAAGGAAAGGTGTTAATTCTTCTGCAAGGGTCTTGTAGAAGTCTGCTGAGAATCCATCAGGACCTGGGCTTCTTTTTGGAAGGCCTATGATAGCTGCTTCAATTTCGCTACCTGAGATTGGTTTGTTTAGATTTTTTAATGTCCTCCTGTGTTCATTTGGGAATGTTGTATGTGGTTAGGTATTTGTCTATGTCTTCCAGATTATCAAACTTGGAAGAGTATAGTTTTTCAAAATAGATTCTGTTAGGCCTCTGGATTTCAGATTAGTAAGTGGTGATGTCTCCATTTTCATTTTTGATTTTGTTGATTTGCTTCACTTCATTCTTCTTTGTGTGGTTGGGTAGGAGTCTGCCAATTTTATTTGTTTTTTGTTGTTGTTGTTGTTGTTCCTGAGGAACCAACTTTTTGTTTTGTTGATTCTTTGCCATTTTTTTTTTTTGTTGTTGTTGTTGTTGTTCACAGTTTCATTGATTTTGGCTCTGATCTTGGTTATTTCCCCCCTCATGTTAGATTGAGGGTTGGATTGTTCCCCTTTATGTAGGAATTTGAGTTGGAGCATAAGTTTCTTTATTTAGGCCTTGTCCTGATTTTTGATGAAGGCCCTCAGTGCAATATCAATTTTTTAATATTTGCTAAGATTTCATTTGTGACTGGGATATAATCTCTTCTGGAGAGGGATCCTTGTGCTGCTGAGAAGAAGGTAAACTGAGGCAATATCAGGTGGAATATTTTGTAGATATCTGTTAAATTCTGTTGATTGATAGAGTTGTTTAGGTTAGAAATACCTTTATTGATTTTTTTCTTTGATTATCTGTCTATTATGGATAATGCTATGTTAAAGTCCCCCAGTATTATTGTGTTGAGGTCATAAGTGGTTTAATAACTTTGAGTACTTTTTCCACATATTTGGAGTAGTTGTGGTTAGGAGCATAAATGTTAACTATTGTTATATCTTCTTATTTTAGTTTTCCTTTTTCTATAATATAGTGACCTTCTTTATCTTTTGTGACTAATTTTTGATCAAAAATTTTTTTTGTTTGATTTAATTACTGCTACACCATCTTGCTTTCATGGGCTATATGCCTAGCAGTGTCTTTTTTTTGTTGTTTTGTTTTGTTTTGTTTTTAACTAATCTTTTACTTTCAATCTGTGTCTATCTTTGGCTGTGATTTATGTCTCTTATTAGCAACATATTGTTGGATTTTGGTTTTTGATTCAGTCTGCTAATCTGTGTCTTTTGATAGGGGCATTAAGTCCATTCACGTTCAGTGTCAGAATGGTTATTTGATTTTGGTTCCCTGGCATAGTGATAGTGACTTTTATTGTATCTTGTGCTGTCTTTGATATCTTTCAGTGAGTTATGTTTTTTTTTTTTTTTTTTTTTTTTTTTTTTTTTTTTTTTTTTTTTTTTTTTTTTTTTTTACTTTTCTCTGAGTATGGGCTTTAGGAGTTCTTAGTTTCTTCTTCTGTTTAAAGTTTATCTTTGAGTATTCTCTGTCAAGCTGGTTTTGTGTTCTTATATGTTCCTAGTTTGCTCTTATCTTGGAAATATTTTATTTCCCCTTCAAATTTGAAGCTGAGTTTTGCTTGGTTTAGTATTTTTTGTTGGCTATTATTATATTTCAATATTTTAAAAGTTTGTTACTTACTCTCCTTACCTTTATGATTTGAGTTGAGAAATACACCAAAATCCTTATTGGTTTGCCTCTGGATATGACTTGGTATGTTTCTAATTGAATTTATTATCTTTCTCTTTTTTTCTCTGTTATTCATTTTGAGTACAATGTGTCTTGATGAGTTTATCATTTGGTTAGGTCTATTTGGGGTCCTATAGGCCTCTTGAATATGAATTTCTTGTATTCTGATACAAGGGAAATTTTCTTTGATTATCTCATTGAGAAGGTTTTTTGTGCTGTTCATTTGTTTCTCAATATTCTCCCCTATCCCAATCACTCTCATGTTATTTCTTCTGCTGACATCCCATTCTTCTTTGAATTTCTAGTTTTTTTCTTGTCTATACTCTGTGCATTCAAGATTACTCAACCTATCTTCTTTGTCTGATATTCTTTCTTTGATCAATGAAGTGCTATTTTCTATTGAGTTTACTTTAGTATCTTCCATTGAGCTTTTAATTTAGTTCACTATGTTTTTCAATTTGACTTGTCTGATGCATTTTTTTTTCAGTGTCTCTAATTCTTTATTACAATGATGTTTCAGCTCCTGTAATTGCTCTCTTATTTCTTCCTTAAATCTTTTTTAATTCTTTGATCATTTAAAAAATCAGGTTGTTGTGACTTACTTCTAAGTTTTCATTCAGGTCCCTGTCCATGGAGTCCTTTGCTGGGGGTTGTGGTTTTAAGGAAGAGAATTTTTTCCTTTTTTCCTCATTTTCAGTGTCAGAACTTAGGGCCTGAGATCTCTCACTTATTATTTCACTTTTGGACTATTTTGGTGGGATATGGGATTTTTATCTCTTAACTTATTTGGGCAGGGGTACAGTTTGAATAGTACGTTCAACAGCTGGCTCCCTGTACAGGTAGTTATTATTGAATTTACGATTTCCAATACCTTGTGAGATACGGGAAAAGATTCAGTGTGTACTGCCAATGCATACAACAGACAGCATTGAACTGGTTTCTTTTTTTCCTTCTGTATCTGTGACAGTGTTAATTACCACCTATGAGAGGAGTAGAAGGATTAGCAACAATCTTCTGCCTCACAGTAACTGTTAGACTGTTCCCATTTTAAAAGCAAATGCCCATTTTTAAGTTCGTCATTCACTTCAAATTCCAGTACCTCAATGTAAGGAAAAATAGACTTAGGAACAAAGGAGATTTAATGGGAAGGAAGAGAGTAACATGTGAATTTGGAGTGAGAGTAGCAAAAGAATAGAGATGATGTAAGATATCCTAATTAAAAAAATAAGGAAAATAAAAAGAGAATAAAGAAAGAGGAAGAGACTGAGGTAATGACTTTAGAAGAGGGTAAGAAAGAGGAATAATGCTTAGCTGTTGCTAGTTGATAGCAAAGAAGGAGATAGAAAAGAAGCTCACCAGTGGGAGGCTATACAGCTCAAAACAAAAGTGTGCTAGTCTGCAGAAACACAAACAAAAACAAATACTAACCACAGCAAAACAAGCAAAGCAAAAGAAACAAAAGAACAAACAAAATAGAAACCAACTCAAAATAAATTTAAAAAAACCAAAACCAAGGTCTTACTGGAAAGTTGGGAGGATTAGGGGTTATTTCCACTGAGGAGGTCAAAATAGACAGTGTGGGTTGATGATCACATTTCCTATATGGAGGCACTTTCAGGTTGAGGTTGCTGGAGGATCTGAGGTTGCTGTTCTCAGCTAGAAGTCAGATTCCCAGGAATTCTCCCAGTATTATTGTTCTATGGAGGGGAGATGGCTGCCCTGAACTACTGGCACCTGGGGCAGACACTGCTAGGTACTCAAGGGTCCTGAGGCACTCACAGGCCCAGAACATGTGTGGGTCCTGAGGCAGTCTCCACCCCAAATTTGCAGTACCTGAGAAGCAATCCTGCCTTGAAGGCTGAGCTCCTGGGAACAACTCTGTCCTGAATGCATGGGGACTGAGGCAGTCAGATCACAGGTGGTAGGAGTGATTATTTAAGGTGCTATTATGTTTGTTCAGGTGAGAGATTGAGAAATTGAACAAGAGTGGTGATAATGGAAATTGACAGTGAGAACAGATGTATAAAGCATTTCATATATATCTTGTAGATTTAATATCAATGGACTATGAAAACCATAAGAGTGTGAGAAATGATTTCATTGTATCTTTGCAGCTCTTATCCTTTTTATACATATTCTCACAATAAGTAAGAATAATTCTATTACAGCAGTTAATTAATTGATTTGTAGATGCTTAAATATCAAACACTATGAGTTTCTTATGTGCATCTCTCTCTCCACTGATAGCATAGTGTTTGATTCATAGTATTTTATTTTTATACTATCCAGAAATCAGAACATCCAGTAATATTGTTTAAAAGTAAATACTGTAAAGAGTTAAACAAAAATATGCCAAATATATATGAAATACTTTATAAGTATACGACTAATATTTGATCATACCGAAACACTTAAGGATGAATTCTAAAGAAAGTAGCACAGAAATTAAGCATCAGAAGTCAAAGTTTAATCCTTGTAATCTTTTCTGAATGTAAAGGCCAGGCTAAAAACCACCAGGGACTTGTAAGAAGGAACAATCCTCAGTGTACTAACAGAATGGGGACGCCTTCACATTCTGAAATTCTGAGTGATCTTGGTGATTAAGCAGGACATTTGAAATTTTGGAAGAGAAATATTTTGTGATTAGATTGAACTATTCCTGGAGGGAAGATTGGGCTAAATCAATCAATGTTGGATTTCTCTTGATAATTAATGAATTACAAATATGTTTTTGGTTTAAAATAACAGCGTTGTGTTATCTCAATTTCTGTAGGTCCACATACCAGAAAGTGTGGTTAGGGTCTTAGCAGTCTACAATAAGTATTTCTGATGAGTTTATAATCATCTGAGGCTATGATTCTTCTTCCTAGCTTTTTGTTTGCACATAGATGTGTAATTGAGTCTCCTGCTCCAAGAAGCTGCCCTCCATCCTCTGCCACATGACCCTTTATAAAAGATGACAGTTTGTTTTTTCAAGGTCAACTGGCTATCATTTATTGTGTATTTGACTTTGCACTTTTACAAAGCACTGGTACCTCTTTTAAGATCAAAGCCAACCAAGGTTATTTTCTTTTTTTTCTTAAGTCAAAGCCATATGATTTGATTTTGTTATATATTATAACTTAATCATAGTAATATTATCCCATTATATTTACATGTACTGTCACACTCAAGAACATGATAGAAGACATACACACCAGGAGCCCCAAATTTTGGAGGGCATCCTAGAATTGTCTATCAGTTCTGCCCTTGCAAATATTAAATAAAAGAACTTCAAGATATCAAACTCATCCTATCCAAAATAAAGTGTCCCATTTTTAAAGAAAAAACAAAATTTAAATATTGTATAAAATAAGATACACATTGGCAAATATAAAAAAAATTACCAAAAAAAGTCAATGAAAAGAAAATTGCAAATGATAGGGTCTGAGGCAGAAATCAAACCTGTCCTGCACAAATTTACTTCCAAAAAATAAAAGAGCAGGAAAAATTATCTTTCTAATGCCTTTAAGCCAGATTCATTTGAGTACACCAAAGACTTCATCAGAAAAGAAAATTACAGAATGATACTTGTTAAAAACATGATGCAATAATCTTCAACGTATTGTAGCAAATCAAATTCAGTAATATTTAGAATAATATATTGTGGCAAAGTGGAGTTTATTCCATGGCTCCAAAAGCCATGTGCATTTAAAAATTAGATGAAATTCACAATATACGTACACTAACAGTGAAAATAAAGTATGCCAATTTATTTAATAACAGCATCTGATTTTTAAACAGTCTATACATATTCATCACAATAACTTGTATAGAAGTGAACAAACTGAATGCTTAACTCTAATATTTAGAACACTTTAAAATATGTCTCCTCTTACTATTTCTATTGCACATTTTATATGTCCTAACCTATGTAATAAGGTAGAAAAAAGTAAATAAATAGTATGTACATATAGGAAGGAAAATAGTAAAAGTGTTCATAGTTTAAATCAACATTTTTTATAAATGGCAAAGATTCTAATAAAGCTGGTTTAGTAAATGAGAAAAAATGAATGTGATCATAATTTAGGAGTTTAATTGTATGACCTTTATAAATGCATCATAAATAGGAAATTCCTAGAGGTAATTTTGTAAAATATGTGAATATATAATTAAGCTATAAACAATGTTGAGAGGATATTTAAAATTAACTAAATTGATAAGTGTGCTATTTTCATGGATTGGAATAGTCAATATTGTTAACATGTGAATTTTATCCAAATTAACCTATAAAATCAGTTAGAATCATATCAGGTTCTTCAAAACTTTAACATTATTGTACAATTGATATAAAATATGAAGAAATGATAATACTCATAATGACTGAAAAAGAAGATATGTGTCATAAAATTTATAGTACTCTTTAAAGGTACTAATTAGAATACTAATGCTGAAGTATTCAAGCCAGCATGGACTTATCATAATGATGGACAAAAAGATAAGTAGAACAGAATATAATCCAGAAGTAGGTCCAACCACATATTTTGAAAGATTTCCAACAAATATGCCGTATTTATTACCCTAGGATACTGGTAGTCTTCCAAAAACATTTGTGGACCAACAGAATATCCTTTTGGAAAAAAATATATACCTTCAGCCTTGTTCCATGGCATAGATTAAATATTAATTTGAAATATGTGATCGACTATAGATTAAATGTTAGATTACAAAGTCTCTAAAAGAAAACATAGGTGAATTGTCTCACAAAATTGGGTAGCATATATTTCTCAACTTGTAAACATTAACAACAGAAAGTCATAAGGACAAAAAACTGAAAATTTGATATTCATCAAAATTAAACCTACATACATAAAGAACTCCTACAATTTCAATATTAAGAATCCAAACTAGTGAATAAATGTTGGTACAATGGACACTTTACATACAACAAGAAAAAATTATGAAATGGCCACTATGACCTGAAAATATTTTCAGCATCACTAATCCGAAAAAAAAAATTGAAAATAGTATCATTATATGCAGAGTATGGTGAGAATTAACATGACTCTAAGTTTCAAGTGAATGGCACTCGCATGTTTTTTTTTTCTTATTTCCTTATGGTTTATATTCTAGTGGGGAAGATGGTTTTGAGTAAGCAAAATCTTAAATGATGGCATAAAGAGAGAAATGGAGAAATAAAAGAAAGTTTTAAACAAGGAGACCGTGGTGATATGACCTTTTGTTTTATATTGGGACCTGGAGGCTATCAATGGCCTCAGCAATTGGTTAATCCCTTTAGGTGAATATAGATTTGAGTCATTCCTGGTTGTGAACATGAAACAAGAAGAAACTGAGTTAGAAAATGTTGTGGTGAATTCCCAGGTACTGAAAAATTATAATGAGTCTACAGAGAGATAGAAAATTTTAGGAGCTGGACCTGGCACCGTGGTGCAAATCTATGTTTCCAGCAGCTGGGAGGTTGAGGCAGAAGGATCGCAGCCAGCTTCAGTAATGTAGTGAGGCCCTAAGCAACTTAGGTGGGCCTTGTTTCAAAAAAAAAAAAAAAAAGTGCTGAGTGCTAGAGATGTGGCTCAGTGGTTAAGGATCTCAGGCTCAATCCCTGGTACCCCTCCATGCTCCTCCTCCCTCCAGAGAAAAAGAAGAAAAGAAGACTTTTAGGAGCTGAGAACTTATTAAATGAGGCAGAAATAAGATTATTCAGAAGTCTAAATGCACTTTAAGAATTTTGGATATTTTCTTACAAATAATTGAAAGTTCTGAAAACTTTTTTCCACTAGAATGTTACATTAAAATGTTAGTCCTTAGAATGCCTCTCATAATGTAATATTATGTAGTGCTTGACAGGAACAGAAGTGTTAGTGTATTTCTTACAGAACATAGTTAACATACAAATTCAGAGTAGGCTGACATTAGCTAACCTGTCTTCACACAATTACATGAATGTTCCATGAGGATATGAGTTCTACGTAAAATTTAAACAGACGTCCATTACAGTGTTATTTGTAATAATGAATGTAAAAAGAAACAACATATATAACCATATGAGAATGACACATAAATATGATGGGTGTGTGGAATTTGGTGTTGACCAACTATAAATCAGTAGAAATTATGTTAGAATGGTGTGAAGTACAAATGAAATAAACAAGGTATGAAATTTCTTAAAGTAGCACTTTTAGTAATGGAGTATATAATACTAATTAGAGGGTAGATTTCTTGGTGATGGTTGTTTTATTAGTTTATTAGATGGTTTATTTATTAGTGGATTTTACATTTTCATTTAAATACCAAATGATCAAGCATAATTAATGCCATAAGCAAATTTTTGAATGGTTTGATTTAATCAGGGAACGTTATTTATTTAATTATAAGTAGGTTGTATATTATGTCAACTCTTAAAAATTATATACATGGAATATTACTGTTATTAAGTAAATGCATATGAATTGTAAATATGCGAAATTAGCAGATTGTTACATTTTACAATTCATGATGAAATCTCATTTAATATTGTAGTATATCCACCTTCATTGGTGCCAAGTTCTCATTTAAGCCATCAAGCTGTTCCGGATAATAAATCACAAAGATTGAAACTAATGAGTCTGCCAATAGCTGCTTCCTTCTTGAGAATGTTCAGTCAGCTTCCAATAAGAAATGAAAAATGAAGCAATTTTAAAAAGCAGTAATTATTTTTAAAATTACCAAGTCAAATGTTATTATTGGAGGGGCTGAAGCGGTGGCTCCGCGGTTATGGCGCTTTCCTTGCATGCACAAGTACGAGTACATGGGTTCAAACTCCTGCACCACATACACAACAAAGTGTTGGAGCAGGAAAGGCCACATGAAAAACTAAATAAAATTGCTTCTCTCTCTTCCTCTCTCTAAAAACAATAAAATGTTATTAGTGGAATGTCTAGATTTAATGGTATGTTTCCTTTGATATTTTTTAATATATGATACCCATTCGCTCTCTGGAAGTATGGAAGTTCACACTTTCACAATTAGTCAACATTCCTCTTAACATTTGCCCCCTGGTTGAATCAAAAAATAATATCTGAGATCTAATATGATTATTATTATTACAATAATATGGGTAGGGATCATTCATATTATGTTCTTCTGAAGCCCCTTTATAGGTTGCATTCTTATGACAACCTTCTGAGGTTATTTATTAGTTATGTCCTGTTGCATAACCACCCCCAAAGTTTATAGCATCCATAACATAAGTGTTTACTTTCTTCCAGTTTCTGTGTGTCAGGAATTTGGAAAAGTAATAACTAGGGTATTTACGATGTTACAGTAATGATTTCGGCAGGTCTGCTGCTACCTGAAAGCCTGACATGGCTAAGATGTGCTTTCAAGCAGGCGCACATGATTGACAAGTTACACTGGCTGTGAAGAACAAGCCTCTGTTTCTAGCATGTGGATCTTTCCTTAGTGTCCTAACAATGTTGCAGCTGTTTTTTCCCAGAGCAATTGATCCAAGAGAGAACAAAGTCTTGCATATGACATTGGATTGAGTATCTGGATTGAAAATCATTAGTGACTATCTTGGAGACTGACAAGTGCAGGCCTATTTATTTATTTTCCCACTGTATAGATGAGGAGACTGAGGCACAAAAGGATTAAATAAAGCATGGATGATTTCATACTAAGTGGAAGAATTAGAACTTGAATCTATATTCTCTGCACAAAAATATGTTCTCATAAAAGATATGTGGTATTACCTTTAACAGTTTATTTTAACCTTCAGTCTTTGACTTCTAAATGTAGCTGTATATTTTATGTATCTATTTTTCTTTAATTGTGCATTTGTACATAAAAGACATCCTTTAATTAGTTTTTCGTGTGGCTTTTGTTGCTCCAACACTTCATTGTACACGTGGTGCTGGGATTCGAACCTGTGTCCTCACACATGCCAGGCAAGCCTAGAAACCACTGAGCCACCTCTCCAACCCCTGTAAAAAATATCTTTTAATTCTTATTTTCTTTAGCGGAATTTATCTTTTTCAATGTGTTTGATAGGGGTTTTTCATATTCTATAATAGTTAACATTTTGACCTCATCTATTACATTGTTTTTCAATTTGAAAGTTTTCTTTGGTTTATGATTATGAAGCTTTCAATTAAAAGAAATTTTATCTTTTCAAATATAGTAGTGTGTTATTTTATGCATTTAAATTTTCTATGGCTCATCAGTTAACAGTTTAAAATGGGTTTTCAAAAAAAAGTTATTTTCAATAAAAAGTTATTTTTTATACAGAATTTTTAGCCACCTCTAGAATTATCCCCTAAAGTTAAAAATAACATGTTGATAATGACTGAAATGTCAAAATTATTTTATTTCATGGAATCTGATGATATGAATATCATGCTGAAGAGCTCTGGGTGCATCATGATAGCAGTTGCTGCTTCTAGTATTGAGGAAGGGTAATTGTTAGAGGTAATGGCCCAGCAAGACAAAACATTTGGCTCAGTTGTCCCATTAATTATCCTCATTTTGCATTAAGAAATCCATTTTAGGACTGGAGTGTTAGCTCAGTGGTTGTAGTGCTTGCCTGACATGCACAAGGACATGAGTTCAAACCCCAGCACCAAGTACACAATGAAGTCTCACAGCAACGAGAGCCACATGAAAAACTAAACAAAAATGATTCTCTCTTTCTCTCTCACCATTTTATTTTAAATGGTATATGCCTCCTAATGAACTTGAAATACCATCTATTTTTGTGTATTACTTCATTCAGACTATTAGGAGAATGTGTGGTTGATAATAGCATCTGTTTATCCTCTGTCTACCTACCTACCTATTTACCTCTGTCCATACATCTGTCTGTCTTATCTATCCATAAGAGTAGACATTTGTGCGTACAGCGAAGGTACATTTGTTTGTTAGTGGCAATTTCTAAGAGTCATCCAAAGAACAGTCCTAAAAGGCTAATACAAGGGACATTCCCCTTATAAGTTTGTATAAAGCCGTTTCAAGCTGCCCAAAATTCTGTAAATTGCATTTGACAATCATAAGTTTGGATATGGGTTGTAATTTGTCTAGGGTTCTTTCATTGGTAAAAGAAATGGATGGGCCCATATCAGTGTATATTTCCACTTACCTAATTTTAATAAAAGAAAAAAAAAGCTTTATTTATTATGGGACTTTTTGCATTTTTTTTAGGGGGGTACTTTAAGCAGGCTTTATTTTTTACAGTTTCATTGTGGTATAATTAACAAATGACATTATATAAATTTAAGAAGTACAATGTGATTTGATTTACTTATTTTATGAATAATTAACAGAAGAAAATTCTCATCACTTCACATAGTCTTGTGTGTGTGTGTGCGTGCGCACGCAGTGAAGAATTTGCTAAGATCTACTTTCTCATTAAGTTTCAAACATCCATTACAATATTGTTAGCTATCCATTAGCTATGGCTTATAAAGTAGATAATAACAACTGTTTTTAAATCTGATATGATATTGGGCACAGTTAGTCAGAAACTTACTTGGTTAAATATGAGAAATTAAAATTCAGATGACTTCAAATTCAATCTTCCTTCAAATTAAGTATGGGACATTGGCCACATCTTCCCACTGTATTTCTGCAAGTGTTAAGGTTGTGTTATGTTTTAACCTTCACAGAATGCTCGATTCAGAAGATATTTTTTTTCTGGTGTAATGGACAAGAATTGCCTGAGAAGGTGAATGATAGTAATTGAAAATACACCTGGACTTTGTGATTTCCTTTCCATCCCAGTCTTGTTTACACTATTCAGACCTCACAATGTCCAAACTCCACTTCCTGTCTTTCTATATTGCTTACTAAATCACTAATACGATCTACACATTCACCTTCCACCTATCAGAACTTCTCACATGGTGTTCTGATAGGTGGAAATGTGATCCAAAGAGCAGTTTCATTTCACAGACTTCTCCTGGCTGCTACATGGTTAAATACTCCAATTCACTGTGCCATGACATCTGAGGACATTGTCAGAGGATTGTCTTTTTGAAAGCATGGAGCTTAATTTGGGTCATATCAAAATATAAGTAAATCACATGAGATACCTATATATCTGTATCTACACCAGTCACACACAGTAGAACTGCATATGTCTGCAGTGGGTTGGAAATTAAAAATAATAGAATTCTCCTTCACAAATACCTTGAGAAGCAATACTCTAATGTACCATCTGTCTGGATTTCCTCTATGCCGTAGTTCTCTTTCTTCTATTAGGCCTTCTTTTTTATTTTAATAAGAAAATTATTTGT
>PVKS010043761.1:0-14696 GCA_004027875.1 Aplodontia rufa | reverse complement strand
AGAGTTCTCTTTCAGGACTTTGGCAACGAAGGACCTAAACAGGAGGGGTGGGGCTTACTTGCTGGACTTCAGACACTGAAGCACAGATACCACCTGGTCCTTGCCGGTTGAGCAGAAATTACCTTCAGCTTCAGTGACCTATGAGCAGAAGGGGGATCCCAGGACCAGTGTTTCCCTCTGCTTTCAGGCCCTTAGACCTGGGAACAGAAGTGGTCCCACATGCCCAGTGCACTACAAGTGGGACTTGGCTTCCATGCCCCTTGAGTTTGCATTTGAGACCTCCCCAGGCATAGGTCTGGTTGGGCTGATGTGTACTTCTTACCACCCCCACTTCTGCTGGGGCTAAAACTGCCTCAGGCAATATCTCTTTGGGGCAAGTTGGGGCCTCAGGTCACTCAAGATTGGGGACAGCTGTCCCAGTACAGCTCAGTTCAGGCCTGCACTCCCTTAGGATCAACCAGAGACCCTTGCTGCTTCTCCTGGATCCACAAGACTGCCAGTGGCTCCTGGGACCCCAGCTGAAGCTGAGCAAGAGTTTGAGTAGGCACTCACTAAAGTTCCCAGGGTTTCATCCCAGATACCCCAAAAGGCTGTATTCACAGGAAGCAGTGGCAGTAAAAGTCTGCACCACCTCCACAGAAGAGGAATATTGTGAGAACTCCTGAGAATCTGACTTCCAGCTGAGAACAGCAAAACATATCCCTTCAGCAACTTCACCCTGGAAGTGCCTCCACCCAGATGTCAGATATGAATATATAACCCCATTGTATATATTGACCTCGGTGGTAATAATTCATAAATCTTCCAACACTTTTTCTTTTTTTTCTTTTTGGTGGTGGTGTTCCTCTGTGCTCCTGTGTGTTCAATTTATTTATTTATTTATTTATTTATTTATCTGTCTGTTGGGCAATTTGCCTTTTTGTTTCTTGGGTTTTGTGCTGTGTTTATATTGCAGTGGTTTCATTTGTGGCTGTATGTGATCTTGCAAACTAGTGCATGGTCTCTGTCTTATAGAATACACAAGTATTGAAACTTTCTGATACCTACTTCCTCCATTTCCTCTTTCAACACCTAAACTGTATTCTGCTCTCTCTCTCTCATCTTCCATCAAAATCATTACCCTAATCTCTTCTTTTTTCCCCCCGTATTTTAGCAGAAAGTCTACATCATCTCCACTCCTGTGTTGCTTTCCCTCCAAATTCACAACTTCCTCACTACCGATCTATTGCATTACCTTTGCTCTCTAGACTTTCTTTCTTCACCTACAGAGGTTTTGGAAAACAAAGTGAATGCCAAACTTGAAAACGGGAGATTGCTTTCAAACCAAGTATAGTGTGAGGAATCTTAGAGAAGAAATATACTAATTACTTTGCTCTTATAGGTGGCAATTAACACTGTAACAGCTGCAGTTGGCACAAAGTAACCATATCAACCCTGTCTGTTTTATGCAATGACTGTACATAAAGACTCCTACACCCTGTCTTCTGAGGTATTGGAAATAAAAAAGGTTCAAAATATTCACATGATGGGGAGTCGGCCATTGAACTGTAATATCTGAATTGTATCCCAGCCCATTTAAAACACACCAACAAAGATCCCAAATGAATAATTCAGTGACAGATCTCAACCTAAATCCCAGAAACTGAAAATGAGGAAAACCCCACAGCTCCACACCCAGGAGCCCATGGATAGGGTCCTAGATGAAAACCAAGAGAAAAGTATCAACAATGTGATTAGTAAATCAATCAAAGAATTAAAAGAACACATAAGGAAGGAAATAAAAGAGCAATTTCAGGAGCTGAGAGATCACTTTGATAAACAGCTAGATATTCTGAAGGATACACAGCACAGCTCTTAGAATTGAAAAACACAGTAAACTAAATTAAAAGCTCACTGGAAGATACTAATATGAGAATAAACTCAGTAGGAAATAAAACCTCAGCTCTCAAAGAACAAACATCAGACAACGAAGACAGGCTGATAAACTTTGAGTGCAAGGAGGATAGACAAGAAAATAAACTTACTGAGCACGATCACAACTTCCAAGAAGTGTGGGAGGAGATGAGAAGAAATAAACTGGGAGTAATTTGGAAAGGAGAGAGTATAGAGAAATGAACAAATGGCATAAAGAATCTTCTCAATGAGATGGCCAAAGAAAATTTACCCCATATCAGAACTGATACAGAAATTCAAATGCAAGATGCCTATAGAATACCAAATGGACCTAAGTAAATGAGAAACTCACCAAGACACATCATATATAAAATGAATAACAGTGAAATCAAGGAAATAATTTTGAAAACAGTAAGGGAAAAAACACCAAATTATATTCAGAGGCAGACCAATAAGAATTGCTGTGGCTGCCTCAGACAATAAAGACTAGGAGAGCATGGAACAATATTTTTTATATATTGAAATAAAATAATTTTCAGCCAAAGATATTATACCCTGCAAAATTCAGCATTAAATGTGATGGGGAAATAAAGTACTTCCATGATAAGTTCAAACTAGCAAGGTACATGAACACAAAATCAGCTCTACAGAGAATATTCAAAGACAAATTTCATACAGAGGAACAAGCTAACAAGCCCTCAAGCTCATAAGCAGAGGAAAGTCAATAACAATGTAGCTCACTATAAGATATCCAAGATGGTGCAAAATATAGCAAAAGTCACAATGCCAGGGACACAGAATCACATATCTATTCTAACACTGAATGTGAATGAACTCAATGCCCCAATCAAAAGACACAGATTAGCTGACTGGATCAAAAATAAGAACCAACAATATGCTGCTTACAGGACACACATCTTACACCCAAAAATAGACACAGATTGAAGGTGAAAGGTTGGCAAAAAGTCTACCAGGCTTGTAGCCCAAGAAAGCAAGCTGGTGTTGCAATCCTTATATCTGACCAAAATTTAGTCAGAAAGAATAAAGAAGGTCACTACATGATAGTGAAAGGAACAGTACATCAAGAAGACATAACAAGGGCTGGAGAAGTGGCCGATGGTTATGGCGCTTGCCCAGCAAGTGCAAGTACACAGGTTCAAACCCTGGCAACCACGTACACAACTAAGTGCCAGAGCAACGAAAGCCATGCGAGAAACTCAATAAAAATTGATTCTCTCGCAAAACTTGTAGTGTGCTTTGCAAAAGAATCAATTTTTATTGAGTTTTTCTCATGGCTTTCGTTGCTCTGGCAGAGTACTTGGAAAAGAGTTCACTAGTGAGCTCAGGTGCCTGAAACAAGGATGGAATGTCTAATGTCTGTTAGCTACCCATAAGACTGCTGTTTGCTGAAGTTCTGTGACCTGTGCTTGGATGCTTTTTATAAGGGTTGTCAATGCTGGAAATTCTGAAATAAAACTGATTTAAATAAAAAAAATTGATTCTCTCCCTCTCTATCTCACTGTCCTTCTCTCTTTAAAAAAAAAGAAGACATAACAATAGCTTACATTTATGCGCCCAATTTCAACTCTTCCAAATATATGGAGAAAGTACTCAAGGACACTAATTCTTTTATTAATTTCAACAAAATAATTCTGGGTCACTTTAATCCACTCCTATCAACAATAGAAAGATCATCAAAACAAAGAAATCAATCAAGGTATCTCTAACCAAAAGAGCTCTATCAATCAATTGGATTTAACTTTTACAGAATATTCCATCCCAAATAGGCTGTGTTTACCATCTTCTCAGCAGCACGTGGATCCTTCTGCAAAATAGATCACATCCTAGTCCACAAAGCTAATCTCAGCAAATACAGAAAAGTTGATATAATCCCATGTATCCTGTCATACCACAATGGTATTATTTTAGCAATTAACAATAAGAAAAACAAGTGAAAATACACAAAAAATCGGAGACTAGATAATCCCTTCTTAAATGAAGAATGGGTCAAAGATGAAATGAGAATAAAAATCAAGAAATTCTTAGAAATCAATGATAGTGATGAAATAACATATTCTTATCTATGGGATAGTATGAAAGCATTCTTAAGAGGTAAATTTATAGCATTGAGTGCCATCATCAAAAATCAGGAAAGTGCCCAAATAAATGGACTTATACTCTAACTCAATTCCCTATGAAAGGAGGAATAATCCAATCCCAAACCCAAGAGAAGACAGGAAATAATGAAGACCAGAGCTGAAATCAATGAAATTGAGAACAACAACAAAACATGCAATTTATCAACAAAAGAAAGAGATATTTCTTTTAATAAATAAATAAGATTAACAGACCACTAGTCAACCTCTTAAAAAGGAAGAATGAAGTGAAGCAAATCAACAATATCAAGGATGAAAATGGAGATATCACCACTGACTCAACCAAAATCCAGAGGATTATCAGAATTTATTTTAAAAAACTGTACTCTTCCAAGTTTGATAATCTGGAAGACATGGAAAAATACCTAGCCACATATGATATTCACAAATTAATGTGGGAAGACACTGAAAATCTAAATAATCCAATATCAGGTAGCGAAATTAAAATAGCAATGAAAGGCCTTTTAGTAAGGAAAGCTCAGGACCTGATGGATTCTCAGCAGAGTTCTACCAGACCTTCACAGAATTAACTCCTCTTCTTGTATGCTACTCCAGGATATTGAAAGGCTCAGAACCCTCCCAAATACTTTTTATGATTCAAATATAAACCTGATACAAAAACCCAACAAAGGCAAATCAAGAAAAGAAAACTATAGACCAATTTCCTGAATGAACATAGACACAAAAATCCTTAATAAAATCCTAGCAACCTGCATTGAAAAGCACATCAAAAAGACAATATATCACAATCAACTGGGCTTCATTCCAGGAATGAAAGACTGTTTCAGCATATGCAAATCGATAAATGTAATTCATCACTTAAACAGAATTAAAGATAAAAAACATATGATCATCTCAATTGATGCAGAAAAGGCCTTTGAAAAAATTCAACACCTATTTATGATCAAAACTCTGGAAAGATAGGGATCAAAGGAAGATAATTTTGTTACAGTCATTTATGCAAGCCTATAGACAACATTATACTTATTGGAGAAAGACAGAAAGCATTTCCAGTGAATTCAGGAAGGAGACAGGACTGTCCACTCTCACCACTCTTATTTATTATAGTCCTTGAAACCTTAGCCAGAGCTATCAGAAAAGAAAAGGAAATCAAAGGAATTCAAATAGGACAGGAGGAAGTCAAGTTATCTATATTTGATAATGACATGATCCTGTACCTAGCAGATCCAAAATGCTCAATGAGAAGACTTCTAAAGCTTACAAATGAATTTAGCAATGTGGTTGGTTATAAGATCAAAACTCATAACTAATAACTTTCCTATTCTCCAGCAGCAATTCCTTTGAAGAAGAATTCAGGAAATCCATTCCATTCACAATGACCTCAAAAAGAATAAAAGACTTGGGCATTAATCTAAGAAAGTATATAAAGGATCTCTACAATTAAAACTGTCAAACATTAAAAAAAAGAACTTGTAGAAGACCCATGCAGTTGGAAAAACATTTCTTATCATTGGTTAGGCAGAATCAAGATAATTAAAACGGCCATTCTTCCAAAAGCCCTGCATAGCTTAATTGCAATCCCAATCAAGATACTGATGGCATTCTTCAAAGATATAAAAAGCAATTGTCAAATTCATTTGGAGTAACAGAAAACCCAGAATAGCTAAAATATTATTGATCAAGAAAGAGGAAGCAGGAGGTGTCATAATACCTGACCTAAAATTATACTATAGGGCTAATAGTAACAAAAGCAGCATGACATTGTTATCAAGATAGACATGAAGACCAATGGAATAGACTAGAGGATACCAAGTCAAACCCTCAAATCTTTAACCATTTGGTATTTGACAAAGGGGGCAAAAATATAATGTGGAGGAAAGATAGCTTATTCAACAAATGGTGCTGGATGATCTGGGTAGCCATATGCAAACAAATGTATTTAGATCCTTGTCTCTCACCCTGCAAAAAATCAAATTGAAAAGGATCAAAGAATTAGGAATTAAACCAGCAACTATACAACTGCTAGAAATAAAATAGTATCAAGAAATTATGCTGTGTAAAATCAGCTTAACCCAGAGAACCAAGGTTCGAATGTCTCCACTCATCTCTGGAGGTTGGAACTAGACCCTGGCCATTCAGAAAGGTGGCTTATTATCATGTGTTAAATCCAGATAAGGTGTAATGTAATACATCCTAATACTTTTTTAGAGATATTGTGGGTAAGGAAAGGGAGGGATACGGGTGGGAAATTGGGGGAGTCACTCCTGGGGCTAAATCTAGTATCCAGAAACTATACACATTTATATTATTTTGTTAAAAATTTGTATGGTTGTTCAAAAATAAAAAAAAATAGTATCAACATTTCACGACATCGCTGTAGGCACTGCTTTCCTTAACAAGACTCCCATAGTGCAAGAATTAAAGCCAAGAATCAATGAGTGGGATGCCATTATACTGAAAAGCTTCTCAGCATTTAAAGAATGAATCAAGAGAGAACCTACATAATGGGAGAAAAATCTTTGCCTGCTATACTTCTGACAGAGGGCTAATATTCAGAATATATATGGTAATGAAAAAAATGAACACCAAATCCACAAATAATCCAATAAATAAATGGGCTAGGGAACTAAATAGAACCTTTTCAATGGAGGAAGTCCAACAAGTCAATAAATATATGAGAAAGTGTTCTACATCTCTAGCAATCAAAGAAATGCAAATCAAAACTTCACTGAAAATCCACCTCACTCCTGTCAGTTTGGCAAAAATGAAGAATATGAACAATAACAGTTTCTGGAGGGGTTGTGGAAAGAAAGGAACACTATTACACTATAGGTGGGACTGCTAGCTTGTACTGCTACTCTGAAAAGCAGTGTGGAGACTCCTTGAAAGAATAGGGTTGGATTCATCTTAAGACCCAGTTATCCCACTCCTAGGTATTTTTCCAAAAGATCTAGAATCGGCATACTACAGAGACACAGCTACATCAGTGTTTATAGGAAGTCAATTTACAATAGCTAAACTCTGAAACCAACCCAGATGCTATAACTATGAAGCTGGTGGCAGAAGGGAGGCAGAAGGGAGAGGTGGGAGGGATTACGGGGGTTATAAATGCGACTGGGAACCCTGGACTCAAATGAGTAACCCAACTATACACAAGTGGGCAGATAAGATGAGAAAATTTAAAAAAATATTATACATGTATATGTATATATTTCTATCGACAACGTGGTGGTGCAGCAGAGGAGACATGGAGTGGGGAAGTAGTATAAGAGGGGAAATCCTAGACTAAGATCAGCCTTAACTTCCTTTTTCATTATCCATCTATTCATGAATGTGTAACAATGATTCTCTCCAATGTGTAAGACTATGTTGAACAAATGAAAAAAAAACATACACCATAATCAATAATGAAGTCAGTGCTGCATAGTAGAAATAGATTTTTAAAATGTGTTTTACAAAAATAATTTTAAGATTCACAGTGATCATTTTGAAGAAGTTTAGCATCCTCTTTACATGGCCAATTTTAACTTCATTTGATAAATATTTATTGATGACTACTATATGGAAGCATCTTTGTGAGGTGTTGAAGTGAGTAAACAAGAAATCTAACCTGTTCTTTCATGAAAATTACAATTTTGTTGGGAAGATATACCTAACACAAATAAATAAGTGAAATAATCATACATTGTGATAAGTGTTACGAAGGACAGACCATTAATCAGCCATTCAGAGTTCAGGCTGACATTAAGTTCTTCACGTAGGGAGAAAAATATAAGGTAGGCCAATTATCTATAATCTCGGTGTGATACAAAAGTATCGAACCTAAAAGCAAATAAAGCAGCAACTGAATCCAATGTTTCTAGGATTGTAATGTATATCTAATATAAATGTTTCGTTTGGCTTCTGGAGAATTTCCTCAGGGTTTTCCATGAGTCATTCTAAACAATGGCAAGACATTGTCATTAACTGCAAGACCTGAAATAGAACTAATATAATAGCACTGAAAAAAATCCTTTACAAGGGACCAGTTAGAACTCCTCGTATAGATCAAAGGATACAATTCAAAGCGTTTTCAATTGTGTCTTTAGCCAAACACACAGACATGGATCATAAGATTGTAAGGATAAAAACATCAAACAAAACATATGGACAAAGGTGCCAAAACATTAAGTGATTTAATATTTATGAAGATTTTGATAATTTTTATGTTTAAAGATTTATACAATATACATGATTTCAGGTTGGCTACCTAATAATCAGAGTTCACATGTGTGGCTGATATTTGCTGAATGTGAGTATTTATTACTGAAAATACTACGTGGAATACATTGATAGTACCACTAAATAATATTTAACTGGCTTCATCTTTGGACATGCATTATACACATAATGAAATGGTTATTGTTGTGGCAGGAGAAGAATAGTTATTCTAATTCTAGTGAATGTTGCCCTGAAAAAAAACATTTGATGCTTTGAATGAATAATCCTATTTCTGAAATTCTTTACTTTTGTAGGATACATGAGAAATATTTAAACTTCTGAGTTTCCTCAGACTGGTCTGGTGAATTACTGTTTATAAAGGATCATCTGACAGACACAACAGGCATAGAATCTTGCAATTTTTCTTTGAGTTATATACTAGCAATCTATGTAAATAGATGAATATATGTATATGTGTGTGTGTGTGTACATGAAACCCCATCTCCTACAATCAAATTTTAAAAATACCGTAGGCTATTTATCCTATCCTATATTTAATTTTCCTTTCATTTTTTCTCAAGACTTTAACTTTAAATTTCACTAACTTTCAAAAGCCTCAAGCTAAGTACCAACATTTATCATAAAGGCAGATATTTATTATAATCAAAATTTTTATTATTGTCAAACAGTTATAGGAAAAAATCCTGGAAGAAGGAAAATGGTCAGCTTTAATTATTTGGGCCTTGATTCAGAAGATGATGTCTTTAGACACTTAAATGACCAAGACTTTGTTTGGATACTTTCTATAAACTGAAGTATGTCATAAATATGTAGGCCATTATTTTATACACTTAAGATGAAATATCTTTTCTGTTTATTTTTCTTTTAGCATGCTTGTCAAATAACTGTGATATTTCCTAAAGTTGTCAAATAGCTACAAACCAGCTGCTATGAAGCAATAATTGTCATATAAATTGAAGGAATTTATTGGCAAGGAGTGTGAGAAAAGCCCCCTAAAAGCTTCAGTAGTGGAAATGCAATGGTTAATATTACCTTGTCTTGTCTCCAAAGGTAACCTTTAAAAGGTTTACTGCCACATATTTACTGGAAATTTACCCTCTACCTACCATATCACATGGGATTGGAAGACATGCTTGACTTAAGCTCTATTTTCTACATTTATTGCAAATTAATATTTTGTTTGTTGCATGTTCCAGAAAAACAAATGATGTGACTAGTAGAAATTATCTGTTTAAGAAATAGCCTAATTAAATTACCATCTCCAAAAAATGTGGCAGTATATGACAAGTGAACAGCTGAATTCCATTTCAAATGATATGAAATATTTTCATTAATCTTTTGGAATTTTAAATGTATGGCTATTACTCTAAACAAATGATATGGTTTCGGTGAATGTAATCAGTGTTTATTCTTTATCGGAATCTATTTTCATCTGGCATGACCTGTTTTAGGTGCTTTTCTGTATACAATGTTGTGAACTTCAAAGGTCAAGGCTTGTCTTTACAAGCACACATAACCCTTTCAATTAGATAAATTATCTACTGCTTTTAGTGCACCCTCAGCCAATAGCTTATACACACAACAGTTTCCAGAGATCCTATGCTTAATTTGGGAAAATTAAATAATGCTTTTATAAAATATACCCCCCCAAACTTTGAAATAGTTGCCATAAAACTCAAATTCCTACTGGACCAGAGAGATGACATAAATTCATTAAAGAGGGTCAGGTGTGCCAGGCATGGTGGCTCATGTCTGTAATCCCAGTGGCTTGGGAGGCAGAGGCAGGAGGATCATGAGTTCAAGACCCATTTCATGAAGTTAGTGAGGCCCAAAGCAACTTAGCAAGACTTTGTCTCAAAATAAAAAATTAAAAAAGGTATAAGGATATGTCTTGGTGGTTAAGTGTCCCTGGGTTGAATCCCTGGTTAAAAAAAATGAGGTGAGGGCCGCAGACTGGTACAACCATTCTGGAAAGCAGTGTGGAGACTCGTCAAAAAATTAGAGTTGTATCCACCTTATCAACCAGCTGTCTTTCTTCTGGGTATTTTCCCAGAAAAGCTAGTATCGGCACATTACAGTGATATGGCAAAATCAATGTTCATAGCAGCTCGATTTTCAAATTTACAGTAGCTAAATTATGGAATTTACCCAGATGCCCTTCACTGGATGAATGGATCCAAAATCTGTGATATGAGTATGTGTGTGTGTATATATATATATATATATATACTTGCATACATACATACATACATACTATAGAGTTCTACTTATCTATTAGTCTATTAGGAACAATGATGTTACGGCCTTATGCTGAGTGAAATTAGCCAAACCCAGAGACTCAAGGGTCAAATGTTTTCCCTCATTTGTAGAGGCTAGAGTAAAACCTAGGCTTGGGTGAAAGGTCAAGCTCCTGTACTAGACCCACCAAAGTTGAAGCAACACGTAATCTAGGGGGACCATTGATATGTAAAGGGGGGAGAGAAGAGGTGAGAGAGAGTGATGATAGGGAGGGATCTAGTGGGGAATCAGCAATGTAGCTTAGCCTCTACTTCCCTGAGAAGCCAAATAATACTTATGAAATCATTTAATTCTGGAAAATGCACAATCTCACATATGTTTGTATATATATATATATGTATATGCATATATATACACACACACAATGTATATATATATATATATATATATATATATATATATATATATATACATACATCTGTTATGGGGAAAATATAGAAGTATCAAGAGAATGGGTGTGGATGATACTGGATTAGGATCAGGGGCATATCATATTGTTACTAAATATATGTTTATGATTTTATAACATAACTCCTCAATAAAATTAAAAAAGGGGTGGCAGGTGTAAGCTCATAAGAAATTGTGTGAATCATGAGGGACAGTAATGTGCATGTGTTTTGGAAGATATTGCTTCTCAGTCTAGTTGTGCAGAGTGAGTAAGAATGTGGAGCTAATGATGCCAGCTTTTCCTTTTTATAAGAGAAACTTGAAATTCTGATTTTATATAATGTCCACATGGTTTTAAAGCTCTGGGTAGTACAAATAGTCTTTTTTGCCATTTCATAGCTTCTACTTTAAAAATAAGGAAAGAAATGAAAGGAAAGTTCAGAAAGAATGCTTGTGCAGCAATCAATGGAGTCACAAATTTTGTGTGTTCTTCTAAGTGCATCTTATTATGTCTCCATGAGTATAAAACATATATGACAGTCTTTGTAAGAAGACTTCAAAAAGTGGTTTCCTGATACCCAGTAGATGAAACAAGGTGGCACATTTAGGAACAGTAGCTGTGAATTAGGGATTAGTACACTGCTGACATTAATTTGCTCTGAGACGTTGGCCAAATAATTGAACATCTCTAGGCTAATTTCCTTATCTATTAAATAGTTATGGCAGGGAGCAGTCAGCCAAAGCAGGTCAGTCACCTTCATATATCACAGAGGAATAAAAGAGCTGCATTAATTGAAAGTATAGAAAGGTATGCTTCCCCTTTTTACTTTCCTTACATTACCCATCCACACTTTTATTGAACTTTTTAGAATCCAGTTTGAAACCCATCACAGTAGATCACTTTAAAAGTTGACTGTATCTTTAAAATGCTCTATTTAAGGTCTTTGTCCTATTTGAAGAATTAGTGAAAGAAGCACTCTATTTAGTTACCTTAACATCAGAAGTTGGATTTGTATCCTAAATTTGACAGTGAATTTTCAATTTATCCTTAAATGGACCACGATACTTAAACCAATGAGTTTTTAACTGCTTTCCTTACTTTGTGGCTTTTATCCTTTCTTGTGAAATATTTGTGTTTTTTATTATATTATTAAATGTATTCCTGTGGTCTAAATTTAGGTTTCAAAAGTGAGAATTCCATATCTCTGAGTTTCTACAAAATTAATTTTAATTAAAAATGGCTGTGTGGGGTATCTATCACTACCGTTAACTTTTCAGAGCTTTGTATTCATGCAACAAAAGTTGGAAGAATCAAAGACTAAAAATTTATCTATCAGTGGTATAGAGTAAAAGTGATCTCGACTAAATAAAAATACAGCCAGGTGTTAAATATTAACTTATTGAGTGTCAATGAGAGTAGAATCATTTTATATTCACAACTTGTACATCCGGGAAGGGTTTTTCTATAGTTACATTAATCAGTGTCTTAATAGAGTATAGTAGCAATGATGGTTGGAGCTGGTGTGCTATGTGAGACAATACTTGCTACTTACCAGCATATGTTGTAGGACCTCTGTTGGTAGAGAAATATTGAGTATCATATCTGATGCAATGTTTTTCACTTTGTATAACCCCTATTTTTTTGCCAATGGCTTTGTAAGAATATGGTCATATGTATATTTCAATCACAAAGCCCAATTTTAGTGAATTTCAGACTCTTTGTTTATGACTTTAATTTCACACTCAGACTCACAAGTGGGGAGGAACAGCCAATAGGAAGTTTTAGTAGATTACAGGAGATATGAAACATTGTAGGTCAACTCCAGGGAATCCGTCCAATTTTCTTCACATGATAGGCAATTCTGTACTATGCTGATAATATTAGTAGAATCACGTTTGTTCCATAACATTTCCAAATTGTTGATTATTTGACAAATTATAAGGAGATAAAAATGAATTAGTTCATATCAGAAAGGTTACAAATTCTCAAGTATAGGAATCACATTTTACCCAGAATGTAAAAAAATAAAGGACACTGAGCCCTCTCTATCCATGGGTTCCCCATCCATGGATTCAAGTAACTGTGGATTAAAAATATTTGTGAAAAAATATTGTGTCTGTACTGGATATGTACACTTGTTTTTTTCCTTGTGATTATTTCTAAACAATATGGTATAACAACTATTTGTATATCGTTTACATTGTATTTGGTATTATAAGTAATATAGAGATGCTTTAAAGTATACAGCATGATATCCATACATTATACACAAATACTGTGCCATATTATCTAAGGGACTTGAACGTCCATATATTTGATATCTGCAAGGAGTCCTGGAACTGATTACTAAGAGATACCAAGAGACAAGTATATTTTTAACTTACAGATCTTAATATCCTAGAGTTATAGCTAGTGTGAGGTGCCACTATTAAATAGATTCTTCACATTGGACAAGAAAAATCAGGAATTTTCAAATATTAAGGTAAATTCCTCATTTGTCTAAGAAACATTTTTTTCAAAATTCTTGTGGAATATTTTTGCCATGTGGTCTTCATTTTTAAAATTTTGTTGAGGAGTTGTGATTTGTACAATCATAAGTGCATATGTAGTAACAATATTATATGCCCCTGATCTTGATCCATTATCACCCCCACATTGCCCACACCTGTCTATTGACTTTCCTATATTTCCCCATTAGAATATATTTAAGTGTCTATATATACATATATTTATCTATCCATCTATCTATCTATCTATCTATCTATCTATATAGTTGAGTATTTCCAGAATTAAATGATTGCATAAGTATTATTTGGCTTCTCAAGTGAGTAAAGAATAAGCTACATTGTTGATAGCCCCCTAAATCCCTTCCTACCCTCTCTCCCTCACCCCTCCCTCCACCTCTTCCCTTTCCTTGGTCCCCTACATATCTATGATTCCCCTAGATTATGTGTTACTTCAGCTTTGATGAGTCTAGTACATGAGCTTGACTCCTTTTCACCCAAGCCTGAGTTTTGCTCTAGTTTCCACAAATGAAGGATAATATTTGGAGCTGGGTGTGAGTCCTAGGGGATGTCCGGGGCACCTGCCTGGCATGGGAACCAGAGACCTGGGCCTGTGATGCCCTAAGAAACTTTTTAATCTTTAATAAGAGGACAGTTAATGAACTCATGGAATTTTATATGTTGGAGTATTCTGAAACAAGATTATTTCTGAAGTGAGTAATTTCATAATCTAAGTAATCAATGAAGCCCACGGCATAGTATATTTACATGATTTTATATTTGGGGCCTATATAATTGTATACATTCAATTATAGCCAATATAGTTCTGTTGAATTTAGAAAGTTTCATAAATAAGGAAAAGAGGGTACCTTTGATAATATGGAAATTTAGTAATATATTGCCCATTAGATTAAGGAATTATACATTATCTTTGATTTGGTTTTATATGAGTATACCCTACTTAAGAAAAGTTCTGGGTGAAACAGCAACATGGGGAACCCAAGCTGGGCATCCATGACATGGCATTAGCCCTGAATAACTAAGCATATATACATTTGTTCTTGAATGTTTGATAATGTTTCCCCTGCAATTGTAGCTATATATCCTTCTAATAAAAAAAGAAAAGTGTTATTGTAAAAATGATTCGATGAGCAAACTATAAAATCAAATCAAATAATTCTAACAGTGATCTGACAGAAAATAAGAGTAGAAGAAAAAAGGCTCACCTTCTGTCTCATTTTTACTTGCAACAACACTAGATAAAGTTTTGCATTT
>PVKS010043760.1:0-14696 GCA_004027875.1 Aplodontia rufa | reverse complement strand
GTCTTTGCCTACTCCCAAATGTTGAAGTGTTGGACCTAATTTGTCTTCCATCCGTTGCAAGGTAGCTGGTTTAATTCCTAGCTCCTTGATCCATTTTGATTTGATTCTCATGCAAGGAGAAAGATATGGGTCTAATTTCAACTTTCTGCAAGTGGCTGTCCAGTTTGTCCAGCACCATTTGTTGAAGAGGCTGTCTCCCCTCCATGTAGTATTTTGTTCCCCTTTGTCAAAAATCAGATGTTTAAAGATTTGAGGGTTTGTTTCTATTCTAATCCATTGGTCTTCTTTCATATCTCTGCTTTTTGAGAGGAGAATCGAAGGCAAACGCCTGTCCCATTCATCCGTTGATCAGACTGTGCTTCGTGGCCTGGCAGGACAAAAGTGTCAGAGAACTTGATGTCAGGCTTGAGTCATTTAGGAAGGACCCTGCCAGAGAGGACTGCAAGGCAGGGAGAGGCTGAAAGAGGCTGTGGGTGCACAGTCGCCCTCTGGGCAGGGACGGTTGTGAACCAGAATGTGTGATCTCCCGTGAGGCACTGCTGTGGAGCAGAGGGGCTCTGAGACGCCACCACCAGGCCTCAGGAAAGGGCAATGTTGGGTGCTTGCTGTGAAGGGCACCTTCACTGCCTCAGTAGTACCAGCCTGCGTCCTTGAATTCTGCTGACCCATGCAACAGAGGAAGGCACAGCAGAAGGCTCTGGAACACCTGTCTCAGGTTTCTAGGGACGGACCCCGAGATGAGGATTCTTGTGAAAATGAATCATTAGAGAGCGTTCCTTGGAAAAAAAATGTGTCTGTGAATGGGGAAGCAAGACGAGGAAACAGAGGAGGCCAACAAGGCGGCAATAGAAGCTGACTGTGAGAGGAGGGTTACTGCAACAGGGATTCACTAGGAGAGACCTGCAGCTGATTTCAAAGCCTGGAGATAACAACTTTAAACTCACTAGAAAAAGAAGCAGGGTCAACACTACAGCACATAGGAGTCGGCAGCTACTTCCTTAACAAATCTCCCATGGCTCAAGCTGTAAAATCAAGAATAAATGAATGGGATGCAATTAAACTAAAAAGTTTCTGCACAGCTAAAGATCTAGTCAAGAGCATCAAGAGAGAACCTACAGAATGGGAGAAAACCTTTGCCTGCTACACCTCGGACAGAGGGCTAATATCCAGAATATGCAGGGCACTAAAGAAACTAAACTCCAAACTCACAAATAATCCAATCGATAAATGGGCTAAAGATCTCAAAAGGAACTTCTCTCCAGTGGAAGTCCAGAAAGCCCATAAATATATGAGAAAAAGCTCTACATCATTAGCTATAAGGGAAATGCAAATCAAAACTTCAATGAGATACCACCTCACTCCTGTTAGAGTGGCAAAAATGAAAAATTGTAACAACAACAGATGCTGGAGGGGCTGTGGGAAAAGAGGAACACTGTCACACCGCTGGTGGGACTGCAAACTGGTTCAGCCACTCTGGAAAGCAGTGTGGAGAATCCTCAAAAAATTAAGGATGGAACCACCTTACGACCCAGCTATCCCACTCCTGGGTATTTTCCCAAAAGAGTTAGAATCAAAGCCTGGCGATGGTGATGGTGGCGATAGGGTAGTCTTGGGCCAGGGGAGCAATGAAGGCAGCGTAGGACACACCTCAGAGTTGTGCCTATTGGAACAAAGAGCTGGTACCCATCCAGTCATTGGTTGATGACTGCTTGTGCAAGAGCAGATCCCAAGACACTTCTGCCCTCTGAGTGCTCAGACGACACATGAGGGTGTCCTCTGACAGACACTGGTGCTGGCCGTTAAACACAAAATCTGCCTGGGGACCAAGTGTGGGTGAAAAGGGTGAAGGGACCTCAGCAAAGCCCTCACAGTGTCTGCTGTGGCCCTGTCCATGGCAGATCACCAGTCAAGGCTGTATAAAGCTTTATTTATTTTCTTTTCTTCAGTGACTAGAGATTAAGCCCAGGGTCTCATGTGTGCTGGGCAAATACTCTGCCACTAATCTAAATGCTTGGCCCTGTGTAAAGAATGGATGGGACATGTGAGTAAATTTTTATTTTGTTTTAGTCTGGATTGGACTTCAGACTTGAAGATTCTTGTTGTAATTGGGCATGATGGTACATGCCCATAATCTCAGCAACTAGGGAGGCGGGGACAGGAGGATCACAAGTTTGAGGCCAGCCTCAGCAACTTAGTGAGGCGGCCCTAATCAACTTAGGGAGACCCTATCTAAAAAAAAAAAAAAAAGGAAAAAAAATCAGAATATAGCTTATTGGTAAAGTAACCTTGGGTTACTTGGGTTAAAAAAATTAAAGAGATAGTTTTATAGTTGAGTATATATGAAAGAAAAATGGAAAAAATGTATTTAATAACAATGAAAGATATATTAGTATGTGATGTATTTTTATCAGATTGAAGAAGTTCCCTTCTATTCCTAGTGTGCTCAGAAGCTTTTGTTCTTTTTTAAAGAGAGAGAGGGAGAGAGGAAGAGAAGGAGAATCAATTTTATTTATTTAATTTTCATCTGACTTTAGTTTCTCAGATATTTTGTGTATGTGGTGCTGGGGTTTGAACCCATGACCTCGTGCTTGCTGGACAAGTGCAGTAACTGCTGAACCACCGCTCTAGCCCCCAGAAGCTTTTTTAAAATCATGAATTGAATTTTGTTAAGTGCCTTTTGTTCATGATTTGATACAAATATGCAATTTTTCTTTGTAGATTGTTAATATAGTAGATTACATTGATTGGCTTTTGAATATTTAACCAGCCTTGAAGTCCTGGAATAAACCCCGTTTAGTTGTAGTGTGTACTTTTTTATATATTACTAGATTCAAACTGCTAATTTTTTGTTTAAATTTTTTATGTCTGAGTTCATGTGAGATATTGGTCTGTAGCTTTCTTTTATTATCCTGTCTGGTTTTGTATCAGGGAAAATGCTCACCTAATAAAGTTAATTGGGAAATGTTCCTTTCTCCTCTGTTTCCTGGAGAAGATTGTTTAGAACTAGTGTTATTTCTTCTTCCTCTTCCTCTTCCTCTTCCTTTTCCTCCTCCTCCTCCTCCTTCTCTTCTTCTTCTTCTTCTTCAGAGAGAGGGACAGTGAGAGAGAGAGAGAATCAATTCTATTTTATTTAGTTTTTCATGTGGCTTTCATTGTTCTGAATCTTCACTGTATGCGTGGTGCTGGGGTGCAAACTCATGTCCTCATGCATGCCAGGCAAGCACTGTAACCCTGAGCCACTGCTCCAGCTTGTATTATTTCTTTTTAGTGTTTTGTAGAATTTTCTAGTTCACTCATTTGGGCCTGGAGAGTTCTTTTTTTTTTTTTTTTTTTTTTGGAGGGGGGAAGATTTTAAGCTATAAATTTAATTTCTTTATAGTTATAGAACTATTCAGTTTACTTACTTATCTTGGGTAAATTGGTAAGGGGATTGAACCCGGGGTGCTTTACTGCTAAGCTACATCTCCAACCTTTTTTATTCTTTCATTTTGAGTCAGGATCTTGCTAAATTGCTCGGACTGGTGTGGAACTTGTGATCCTCCTGCCTCAGGCTCCTAAGCAGCTGAGGTTACTGACATGTGCCACTGTGCCCAGCTGGTGGTTTGTGATTTTTTGAGGCATTGTTCCAATTCAATTATGTTGTTGAAAGGTAAATGAACTTTGAAACGTTTGTGCAAGGAGTTATTCCTCTTGGTAGTGAAATCCTCTCTTTTGTTTTCGGTTTTCATAATCTGAGTTTTCTCCCTTTATCCTTTGTCAGTCTTCAGAGGTTTCTCAATTATTTTGGTCTCAGAGCACCACCTTTTATTTTCAGTGATGTCTCCATTGATTTTCTATTTTCCGTTTCATTGATCGCTTTTTCTTAGTTTTACTATTTCTTCTGATTGCTTGGGGTTTATTGTGTTCTTCTTTTTCTAATTTATTAATGTTGGAGCTGCAGTTACTGACTTACAACCTTTCTTCTTTTTAATATAAATAATGTTAGGAATGTCTAAGAATTTCGTTAGCTGCATCTGCAAATTTTGGTATGCTGTATTTTTTTTTTAAGAGAGAAGGACAGTGTGAGAGAGAGAGACAGAGAGAATCAATTTTTATTGAGTTTTTCACATGGCTTTCATTGCTCTGACACTTAGTTGTGTACGTGGGTGCTGGGGTTTGAACCCATGTACTTGTGCACGCTGGGCAAGCACCGTAATCACTGAGCCACCGCTCCAGCCCTGGTATGTTGTATGTTAATTACAGTTTGATTCAAAATAATTTCTGATTTCTCTTGAGATTTTCTCTTTGACCTATGAATTGGTTAAAAAAGTATTTAATTTTAAAGTATTGGTGACTTAAAATTGTCTTTTTGTTATTGATATCCAGCTTAACTTTATTGTTATTTGAAGACTATTTTGTACAATTTCAGTTTGTTCAAATTTGTTAGGTTTGGGCTGGAGCGGTGGCTCAGGGGTTACAGCTCATTGGCCTGCGCAAGTAAGCGGGTTCGAAGCCCAGTAGCGCGTACACAAGGAAGTGTCAGAGCAGCGAAAGCCACGTGAAAAACTAGACAAAGTCGAATCTTTATTTCTCTCTCTCTCTCTCTCTCACCATCCCTCTTTCTTTAAAAGAATTTTAAAGGAAGGTTTGCTTTATGATATACTTACAGGGTATGGCTTGGTGGAAGTTTCATGAGCACCTAAAATAGTGTGTATTCTGCTGTGTCAGATGGAGTGTTCCACAACGTCGGTGAGATCTAGTTGTTGATCGGGCATTGCTCAGTTCTGCTGGATTTTCACTAATTTTAATGTTTGAATTTCGTGTCTGTCACTCAGAAAAGAGTGTTGAAGTTTTCAACTGTAAAGGTGGATTTTTCTCTTTCATTTTTCAGGTCTGTCTTTTTTTGCATCATGTATTTGGAAATTCTGTTGGTTGTTGCATTTAAATTTACCGTCATTATGTCTTGCTGGCAAATTGACCCTTCTATCATTATGGGTTGTCCATTTTTCCACCAGTAATTATACTTCCTCTGAATTTCACTATGATATTAATACAGCCACTCCAGCTTTCTGTCTATTGTGTTTGCCTAGTTATCTTTATCCACGCCTTTACTTTTTACCTACGTATAGCAATATATTTAAAGTGAGTTTTTCTTTAAATTTTTGTTATTTTTAGAGAGAGGGACAGTGAGAGAGAGAGAGAGAAAGAAAGAGAGAATCGATTTTATTCCATTTTTCATGTGGCTTTCATTGCTCTCACACTTAGTTGTGCATGTGGTGCTGGGGTTCAAACCCAGGTCCTTGCACATGCCAGGCAAATGCCATAACTGCTGAGCCACTGCTCCAGCCCCTGAAGTGAGTTTCTTATAGACAGCATGCAATGCTTGTCCTTAAAACAGAGGAAATTTGAGTGCAAAAAAGAGACCGCTGGACATGCAGGCATAAACGAAAGACTAACGGGAGGACACACAGCAAGAGGCAGTCACCTGCAAGCCAAGGAAACATGACTTAGAAGTCCACTCTGTGGACCCTCTAACCTTCAGAACTGTGAGAAAATAAATTTGTTACCACGGCGCCCAGTCTGTGTAGTTTGCCTTGGTGACCCTAGCAAACAAATACACTCACTTTCCACAGTATTTGTCTTGTATTTTACTTTTACATAAATGGGAAAATCCAGCGGACAGTTACTGTTTTTAACGCTATGGCATCTGGGGTGATTACCATTTCTGTAAATGGATCCTGATGCCCCTTCTTTGCTTCTGGTCTTTTCTCACCTGCATGACGAGGTTCCATTAACCATTTCTTTACAAGCAGGTCTCTGGCAGCGCATTCTCTCCTTTTTCTGAATCTGATGGTGCCTTTCTTTCACCTCCATTCCCAAAGGACATCTCACTGGGTGTAGACTCCTTGGTTGAGAGTTCTTTTCTCTGAATGCTTGAAAAGTGTGGTGACTCCTTCTGGCTTCATGGTCCCTGATGAGAAATCAGTTGTCACTGGAGTCCTTTTCTTCCAAGAGATGACTTTTCTTTTCCCGGTGCCTTTCTCTGGGTTTATCTTGTTTAGGATTTGTTCAACTTCTTGAGTCTGTAGGTTTCTTCAGTCTTTGACCAAAATAGAGATGTTTCCAGCCATTTCTTTCACATCACTTTCTTTGTCCTCTTCTTCTGGGAACTACAGTGACACAAATATTAGATCATTTGTGATTGTGCAACAAGTTTCTGACACTCTACAATTTTTGTCCCTATTTTTTTTTAAATCTCTGTTGTTCATATTGATTTGTCTTCAACTTCACTAAGTCTTTCCTTTGCTGTCTCCAGTCTCCATTCTGCTTCAACTCTGAGGTTTGGTTTTGTTTTGTTTTTTCTTTTTGTATTGTGGATTGAACCCAGGGCTACATTTCTTAGTCCTTTCTTAAGTTGTTTTTTTTTTTAATTTTGAGGCAAGCTTTTGCTAAATTGTTTAGGGCCTCACTAAGTTGCTGAAGCTGGTCTGGAACTTATGATCCTCCTTCCTCAGCCTCCGGAGTTGCTGGGATTATAGGTGTGCATCCACGCCTGGTGTAGCTAGTGCTCTTATACATTGTTGGTGGGAGTTTAAATTGGTAAAACCGCTCTGGAAAGCTATTGCACGGTGTGTACAGACTCATATTCCTATGACTCAGCAATTTCATTCCTGGATATATAAAAAGATAAGTGTATATATGTATTCACCAAAGGCATGTGCAAAGTGTTTATATTAGAAGCAATGTCGGCAGCCCAGTCACGCTGGGGTACTGGGATATGTTGCTGAGTGACCAAGGAAGATACCTAGAGATGCGGACATTGAGACATTAGGCTTATTAGGAAACGCTTACAAGGGAGGTCCAGTGGTGATGAGCTGGACAGGAGGCTTGACCAGGGAGTTCAGTGGCAAAGGCTGGACGGGAGCACCTCCCACCCTGGTGGTGCTTTGCCAAGTAGGATCTCCTCACCACATGGCACTACACCAGAAAAGAACACCTCCTCCCCATCAGAGCATTTTGTCCTATGGTGGATGGCTGGCTAAGGGACATATGCTCTTTCCACAGTGCCCTCTTTTCTGCACCATATGCCACAGAGAGCGGGGTTTCAGAAGCTGGTCTACAGCAGGGACATCATTAGCCTTGACTTGCTTAGCTTGCTTCATGGCTTGCATGACCAGCATGCCAAGGAGCGCTGTCTTGCTGTATGTGCAAAAAAGCAGTGTTCTGTTGAAAACACTGTCTACACACATCTCATCATACAGCACAGGAAGTCAGTTCCTCCAGATATTCCAGACCTGGGCCTGCTCTCTTTCTTCCCGTGACTTGGCCAGGTTCCTGAGGATATTCCAGGGACGTGGTATGTTATGGTCCTAAGGGTGATATGCAGTCCTGCTCAAATTAATGAAGAACTGAAAATGAGCCAAATGTTCATGTATGCTTAGTTAGATAAATAAATTGTGTCATGTTTATGAAATGGAAAACCACGCAGGGATGGGAATGAATAAAATGCAAAAATGCACAACAACACAAATGGGCTTACGAGCATCACGGTCAGTGAAAGAAGCCACGAGTTATTTTACGATAGCTCTCCTGTATAGTTTGAAAGCTACATTATTCTATGGAATTATCCCAGCAAAGTGATTACCCTTGAAAAAATATTAGTTACAAGAAGGTCATGTGAGGGGCTTCTGAGGTGCTGGTAGTGTTGCTTCTTAAACTTTATGCCAGTGATATGGGTTCATGGTGTGAGAACTCACTGATGTTCAGTAAACTTATTTGTGCACCTTTCTGTGCATGTTACGTTCGAATAAAATTAACCATAAATAAATACAACACAGCTAAAACAATATGAAAAATTATATACAAGAAAAAGATGCCTGAGGGAAGGGGAATGTGCTCGGAAATGAGAGCCATTCTTGCACAAACAAAAGAAATAATAAGTTTATGCAATTAAATGTTGACACAAATCCTTATAAGTGGTGTTACAAGGACAAGGTTTAGATGCAAAAAAACCTTGGTGCGATTCTCTTGAATTTTTAAAGGCAACTATCATATCATTTACCAACAGTAACTGTTTCTCTCTTTCTCTCTCTCTCTCTCTCTCTCACACACTGTCTCTCTCTCTTTAAAAACCACTCTATGCTATTTGGAATATACATGTATTTTAAACAAAATAACATACATGTATTAATAAAAGGAAATATATTCTAGAAAATGTTACTGTAAAATGTTATATTCTAGAAAAATGTTATAGTACAAATGAAACATTATATTAAAAAAGAGAGGGGGCTGGAGAGCTGGCTCAGTGGTTATGGCATTTGTCTGGCATGCACGAGGACGCGGGTTTGAACCCCAGCACCACGTACACAACTAAGTGTTGGGCAACGAAAGCCATGTGAAAAACTAAATAAAAGTGATTCTCTCTTTTTCAATGTTCCTTTCTCTTAAAAAGAAAGAAAGAAAGAAAGAAACCACAACAGGGACAAAGAACTTTGTTTTTCCTACGTGGGTAGTAGTCAATGAAATGATGAAACAGAAGATATTTCTTCAACATCAGATGGGCAAGAACCTAAAGATTTGTTGGAGGTGTGGATGAATGGGTGTCCTTCTACATGACTGTTAAGAGAATCAATTGATAAATTCATTTTGGAATAATTTGACAGTCCAGCTGTCTATTGACATTTTGGCTTTAAGATAGTTGTCTCTACTCAGCAATTCTATTTCTAGATTTCTACTAAGAGAAATATTTGCTTCTTAAAACAAACAGGCAAATATAAGCCAAATGGCATTATTTATGGAAGCAAAAGATGCAAATGTCTTAAATGTGTATCAATAGTTGTTAAATAAGAATCGACATATCTGTGCAAGGGAACACCATGTAACCTTTAAACAGGAGGTGTGCAGTGACATGAAAATGTCCTCAAGATCTGTGTTTAGGCAGAAGTACATTACAATGAAAATTTCGTGAAAAAAATCTTACAACCTACTATGTGTGTGTGTACAGCTATCCCTCAGTAGCCTTGGAGAATTGAATTCGGGATGCCATGGGTACCAAAATTCATTGATTCTCAAGTCTCTGATATTAAATGGTGAAGTATTTGCATATACCCTACCCATATCCTCCCATATACTTTAATACATCCCTAGATTACTTATGCTACCAAATGCTATGTAAATGCTATGCAAATAGCTGCTATACTCTGTTATTTAGGGAATAATGGCAAGATAAAAAGTTTGTACACGGGGCCGGAGTGATGGCTCAGCAGTTATGATGCTTGCTTGGCAGGCGTGAGGATGCAGGTTCAAACCCCAGCACCATGTACACCATGAAGTGTTGGAGCAATGAAAGCCACATGAAAAACTAAGTAGAATTGATTCCCTCTCCTCTCTCTCTCTGTCCCTCTTTTTCAAAAAAGAAAATATTTTGTACATGTTCAATACAGATGCAATTTTTTCCCCAAATATTTTCAATGCACGGTTGAATCTGTGAATATGGAGCCCAACTGTATGCTTTTAGGTATATGAATATGCACAGAAATATATCTGAAAATGTGCAGGTCAAGTTGCTATCTCTGGACTGGGGGGCCAGAGATGGGGTAGGCTTCTTGTTTGACTGACAAAACTGTTCATGGATATGTGCCTTTAATCAGTGGACAATAAGGTGTGTTCTTCCCCACGGTCATATGTCCAGGCAAGAGATACAGGAATGTAGCTTCTCCCCTCTCCACGACACCTAATGACCCATTTAAGGAGGGCGTTTTGTCTGCATAATCTGACTCACATAATGGGCTCATGGAATGATTCTGTTGCCCAAAGGAAGAATCCGTCCATTAGGGGAGGCGCCCTGGAAACTGTTCAAACTGAAAGCTGAAACTGACTGATTTGGGCTTCTCAGAGACACGAACCAATAGGCAGGTGGTGAGGATGATTGTACACTTGGGGGCAGAGTGATTGATTGTAATTAAAAAGGGAGCATGGTCCTCTGCTTCATAATGGGGGGGGGGGAGAAGCCTGAGCGAGCCATCCACGGGACTCTTTGGGTATCCCAGAATATTCCATGTCCAGTAACAATAATGGTCAACGGCAAATTGGTAGTAACTTAAAAGACAGGATTCCTCAGGACTTGAGCTCTGTGGGAATGAAGTTTTGGGTCACCTCATGGTAAAAAGAATCCCGATCTGCTGAGGTGCTAGGTAACAGGAAGGAATCATGGCAGAAGTGGTGGAAAAAGAAAATCATGATTGTCAACGCAAAAGAAGTCGTAGAGACAGAAGCACGCAGCATAGAACAGAAAGTCCTGGCAGAGAGGTTGAAAGGGAACCAGGCTTAGGAAAGACAAGCTGACCATACTGGTGGGGCTGGAGTGGTGGCTCAGCGGTTACGGTGCCTGCTTGGCATGCGTGAGGATGCGGGTTTGAACCCCAGCACCACGGACGCAACGAAGTGTTTGAGTAACAAAAGCCACATGAAAAACTAAATAAGATTGCTTCTCTTTCTCTCACTGTCCCTCTCTCTCTCTTAAAAAAAAAAATCACAACAGATATTCCAAGGAAAACCCTGCAAGATTCCTAGCGTTAACAAGTTTTGATTAATAACTTCAGGCTGGCAAAACTCAGCACTTTTTT
Organism: Aplodontia rufa; assembly: GCA_004027875.1. Classification (NCBI taxonomy): domain Eukaryota; kingdom Metazoa; phylum Chordata; class Mammalia; order Rodentia; family Aplodontiidae; genus Aplodontia; species Aplodontia rufa. The sequence continues at coordinate 4,092 of PVKS010043760.1, read as the reverse complement.
CACATGATTTTCCTGTTCACAGAAAGCCGTAGCATGCATTTAGGCATCAGCATTGTAAAAGTCAGAGATAAGTTGTTTTTCCTAGAGAGTCAGCAATTTATGGGAAATGCTCAAAGTTTATTTTGAGGAATAGAAAGAGAACTATTTTTTTTGAAACCCTTATGAAATTTATCAGCACAATTTTCTCCCTTTGACTTTTACTCTATATCCAGAATTAGGATACCTCACCACCTTCACTCACCCATGACCGATAGTTCTCACCTGAACTTTACAGTAGCACCTCACCTGTTGAGGTCACCTGTCTCCACTGACTGAGTACAGTGGGGCAGTGAAAGAGCCCCCTTGTCAGCCCAGTGCTGAACAGCTACCAAGGTGACACGGTTGGAACTTCAGAACTCTCCGTGTGGCTGGCTAACACCATGCTGGATCTCCCTCTGCCCAGCTTTGCTGCTGCCTCCATCCTTTCCCAGGTGTTGATCCCTAATAATTAATTCACACCCCAAACTCAGTCTCAGCATTAGTTTCCAGAAACCCATTTGTCTTGGTCAGCTTCCTGTCACTGTAACAGAAGCCTGAGGGAATCAATCAACTCATAAAGAGAAAAGGTTTAGTTTGGCTTGCGGTGTTAGAGGTTTCAGTCCATGATCAGTTGGCTCTGTTGCTTTGGGCCTGCGACGAGGCAGCACATGGTGATAGGAGGGTGTGGTAGCACAAAGAGTCTTCCTACAGTCCCCTTTAAGAGCCCACCAACAATGACCAGGAGACTTCCCACCAGGCCCCACCTTTTTAATTTAATTTTATTTTTGCTTTTTACCTCCTTTTATTTATTTTATTTTTTTAAAAGAGAGGGACAGTGAGAGAGACAGAGAAAGAGAGAAACAACTTCATTTAGTTTTTCACATGGCTTTCGTTGCTCCAACACTCAGTTGAGCACGTGGTGCTAGGGTTTGAACCCGGGTCCTTGTGCTTGCCAGGCAAGTGCTGAGACAGCTGAGCCACTGCTCCAGCTCCACTTTATTTTTTATTTGGTCAATTTAATTCCTTACTAACTCCCCTTTCCCTCTCTCTTCCTTCCTCTGGTCCCCTTCCTCTAGTCCACTGGCCTCCCTTCTGTTTTAATGAGAGTACCCTATTCCCCCCATTTTCTCTCTAGCTTCCACATATGAGAGAAAGCATTTGACCCTTGACTTTCTGAGACTGGCGTATTTCACGTAACATAATGCTCTCCAGTTCCACCTGCTTTCTTGCAAATGACATACTTTCATTCTTCTTTAGAGCTGAATAAAGCTCCATTGACTACATGTCCCACATTTTCTTAACCCACTTGTATGTTGACAGGTATGTAGGCTGGTTCTGTAGTTTGGTTACTGTGAACTGTGCTGCTATAAACATGGGTGTGTTCGTATTGCTAATGTATGTTGACTTTAATTCTTTTGGCTATGAGGAGTGGTATAGCTGGACCATAGACAGTTCCATGTCTAGTCTTTTGAAGAACCTCCATTAGAGTTTCCTCTCTTTCTATAGTGATTGTACTGATTTACCATCCCACCAACAGTGTAAAAGTGTTCCTTTTTCTCACATCATCTCCAGCATTTATTATTATTCTTTATTAAGGAGTTGAGTTGTACAATCATAAATGCTTATAAAGTAACAATATGATATGCATTTGATCCAAATCCAGAGTCACCCCCACCTCGTCCATACCCAAGTTTTGATTCTTCTATATTTTTCCATGTTATATATATGAGATTATGCATTTTCCAGAATTAAATGATCACCTAAGTATTATTTGGCTTCTTGGGGAGGGGGGTAAAGAGTATGTTACACTGTTGATTGTCTTCCTAGGTCCCTCCCTCTCCTCCCTCTCCTCTTCCCTCTTCCCCTGCCTACCGTCTATGGTTTCCCTAGATTATGTGTTGCTACGCCTTTGTCCAGCATTTATTATTGTTTGTATATTTGATGACTACCATTCTGACTGGTGTGAGACGAAATATCAGTAGCTTTGATTTGCATTTTCCTGATTGCTAAATACGTTGAACATTCTTTCATTTATTTTTTTTTTTTTTTGGCCATTTGTGTTTCTTCTTTTGAGAAACGACTGTTTAGCTCATTTTAGGCCTTGCCTTGTAAAGAGTCCACTACCTCCCAATAATGTCAAGCTGAGAATCAAGTCTCGAACACATGGACCTTTTGGGGGACATTCCAGATTCAAACTATAACATCAACCTGAAACATACACTAATCAAAACTTCAAATAATAAATCAAAGCAAATCCAAAAAAACAAACTGGAAACATTCTATGCGTTTGTCAAAAGGGAAATGCTTAATAAATGCGTGGCAGAGTAGACAATGAGATGCAGGTGATGAAAAATGCATTTTAAGAGTTGATGTGCAGAAATGTTCCTGATGCATTGTTAATTTATTTTTTTTAAAAAGCAAGCAGCAGAAGACAATCCAAGTTAAATATTAAAAAAAATAATCTCCAAGGCATTTTCTTTGCTACTGCTCACACTGGTTCCTTCCTCTTCTTTTTTGTACTGGGAATTGAACCTGGGGGTGCTTTACCATTGAGCTACATTTCCAATCTTTTTTATTTTTTATTTTGAGACAGGGTCTTGCAAAGTTTCTGAGGGTTTTGCTAAGTTGCTGAGGCTCGCCTTGAATTTGCAATCCTTCTGTCTCAGCCCCCCAAGTCACTAGGATTACAGGTGTGCGCTACCATTCCAGGTGCTACCATTGGACTCAGGGCACACCCTTTAGGGCCTCTGGTAGGGGTCATGGAATGAAATAGAAACCTGTTTATGAATAGTTCCTGTGCTGAGAACCAGGCCACAGTGTGGGGCAGCAATGTTGATTTAATTTCTGGGTGTCTACCCAGGCGACATGGAGATGGGATCTTGAAAATGTCACTGAATGACTCTGAACCTCAGTCCATCATCCAAAATGCCTCCCAAATCAACTGGTTAAGATAAGAATCTAGAACAATTCTCATCACTGATTAGATGTTCAATACAAGTTTGCTCCTTTTGCTCTTTTTCTCCCATTTTTGGCCAGATTTCCTAATCTCCATCATCTTCTTTTCTCCTGCGTGAAGTGAGAAGAGTCAGTCTGGAAATGGGGACTTGATGGTTGAGGCCCCAGAAGATGCTCAAATGCCATAGATGTGGACTAGGACTGCATAAGATCAGAAAACCACCAAGAATGGAAACACCAACAATTCTGGGGAAATCAGAGGTAGGACATGAACAGAGATTTAAGGCATAGGATAAAAAAAAAATGCAGATTATCACTTCTGGTCCAGCTCCACCTCCCACATAATAAAAATGAGGAAGTCAGGAGAGTTCCATGAAAGAGGAAAGGGGGTAGACACACCCCAGAGGATGAGTGCAAAGCTGGACCCATCCCATTCCCCACACACAATCTCTGCAAGGACTCGAGTTGCAATTTATTCTCAATATTATTTCCTGTCCAAAATTGAGGAAGTAGAACGTTCCCAACTACAGAATCTCGAGTTTTCAGGCAGAAAGGACAGCAGGCATCCATCATGAACGTGGCTCCTCCTATGGTCCCTCCCACCCCAACTCTTCAGAATTTAGTTCTTGCAGCTCTAAGTGACTTCCCACCTCTGGTCATTGCTGCACAACAAAGCCACAAATCACAGCCTCCAGACCTTCCACAGGTAACTGGGCTGGGGATGCCAGTGGGACCAAGGAGATAGGGAATGTGTTAGAGGAAACAGGGAGAGGGGGCCTTTGGGTCATGGGTGGGAGAAAATGAGAAGAAATATAAAGGGGACAGTGTGGAATTTAACTTCCAAGTGGAGACCTGAGACTCTTTTCCCTTCACTGGGTTCTAGATTTCATAATGCACCATAATTCTCAGTTGTAACTCCCTTTTCTGGCCTAATTCCAGCCTGATCCTCAGCTCCAACCCTAGCCTCAGTCCCAAACTCAGCTCCTCCTTTACTCCCAACCTCAGTGTCAGCCCCAGACTCAATTTGAATCTCAACATCAGCCCCAACCCCAAACTCAGCCTCAGCTCTATTCTATTTCCAGTTTCAGTGCCCAGCTTAGGTCCGGTTCCATCCATGGC
>PVKS010043759.1:0-14697 GCA_004027875.1 Aplodontia rufa | reverse complement strand
GGGAAGGGAGGGAAAAGGGAGGGTAATTGGGGGGGCACTCCTGGGGATAATTGCAATATCCAGAATATATACACATCTTATACACATTTTATATTGTTTTGTTAAAATCTTGTAAGGTTGCTCAAAAATAAAAAAAATTTAAAAAAAAATAACAATTCAGTAGCTGGGATGCTTTGCTGTTTACATATTTCTTAAGCCAGAAAGCCCAATTCATTGCTCTTAAGTTCTTCATTATATTATCCCTTGGGCATAAATACAATTCTATCAAGTTATTTGATAGTTTAGAACAAAGATGGCCTTCTTTCTAGTTTCCAATACCTTGTTATTCAGTTCCATCTGAGAACTCAACAGAATAGTCTTTACTATCAATATTTCTATCATCTTGGTCACAACAATTTATGTAATCTCTTAAGAAATTTCAGACCTCTTATAGTGTTCTTGTCTTCTTATGAGCCCTCATAAGAATTATCCCTAATGCTCCATTCATGTGATAAGGGTTTTTTCTTGCCTATATCTCTAAATCCTTTCATCCTCTTCCTATTACTCACTTCCAAATCTGATTCCACATTTTCAGGTATTCTTTCTTAGCAACAGCTCCATTTATCAGTTCCAATTTTTGGTCTTTGTTCATTTTCTGTTGTTATAACTAAACAGCCCAAACTGAGCAAATTAAAAGAATACAACTTTATTCAGCACATCGTTCATGAGGTCCAACATCAGTGGGTCACATCTGGGGAAGTTCTTGCTGGTGCGAGTTCTCTGCAGTGTCCCAAGGTGGGTCAGGGAGTCATATGGGAGACAGAGTAAGCATGCTAACTTGGATTTCTCTTCCTCTTCCTATAAAGTCACTAGTACAATCTCAAAGTTCCCACCTGTGGCTTCATATAGTATTAATTACTTCCCAAAGGCCCAATCTCCAAATGCCATTAACATGTAACTTTGGTGATTAAATTTCAACATGAGATTAGAGGGAAACCACTGAGACCATAACACAAATGAACAAAGCCCCAGTGGCCAACCTTAAAGAAATGGACATTAACAAACTATCTGACAAAGAATTCAAAGCAATTATCTTTAAAAAGCTCAATTAGCTACAAGGTAACACAGATAAGATGTCAGGAAAGCAAAACATGGGAAAAACACATTCAATAAAAAGAAACAATAAAAGAGCCATGTAGATATAATGGAGCTGAAGAATATAATGATTTAACCAATAAATGTGATAGAGAGCCTCAGTAGCAACTTGATCAAGCCAAATAATCAATGAACTTGAAGACAGGGCAGTGGAAATTGTTCAGTTGAAACAACAAAAAGGAAAAAGAATAAAAAAGTGTGACAAAGTCTGTCAAAAATTATACACAGGAAGAAATACATGTACGTATGTGTGTGTGTGTGTGTGTGTGTGTGTGTGTGTGTGTGTGTGTATGAATTCCCAGAAGGATATGAAGATAAAGTGATAGAAAAAATTAAAATAATGACTGAAAACATCTCAAATTTGGAAAGTAATGTACATCCAGATTCATTAAGCACACCCCAAAACAAAATTAAATAGGTTGAACTAAAGGAGGTTTATATTGTGAAAGATTATAATATCAGGGGCTGGAGTGGTGGCTCAGCAGTTGGAACATTTGCCTGGCATGTGTACGGACCCAGGTCCAAACCTCAGCAACACATATGCAACTGAGTGTCAGAGAAACAAAGGCCAGATGAAAAAAATAAAGTTGATTCTCTCTTTCTCCCCCATCTCTCTCTTTCTTTCTCCCCCAATCTCTCCTCTCTCTCTCTTTTTTAAAGAGAGAAGAACAGTGAGAGAGAGAGAAAGAGAGAAACAACTTTATTTAGTTTTTCACATGGCCTTAGTTGCTCCAACACTCAGTTGTGTACGTGGTGCTGGGGTTTGAACCCGGGTCCTCATGCTTGCCAGGCAAGTGCTGAAACTGCTGAGCGGTGCCTCCAGCCCTCCTCTCTCTCTTTAAAAAAAAATCATTAAATGTCAAAGCAGAAAGGAGTTTAAAAACAAGTGAAAAGCAACTCGGTACATGCAAGGGAACTTCTGTATGACTGTCAGATTTCTCAGCAGAAACCTTGCAGTCCAGGAGAGAGAAAGATGATACATACAAGTGCTTAAAAACAAATGTCAATTAAGAATACTATATCTGGCAAAACTGTCCTTTAAAAATGAAGACTAGATAAAGAATTTTCTAGACAAAGAAAATCTGAGGGAGTTTGCCAACATTAGATATGTCTTACAAAAAGTGCTAAAGAGACTTCTTGAAGTGGAAATAAAAGAACATTAAACAGCAATAAGAATGCATATGAAAGTATAAATCTCCCTGGTAAAAACTGTAGTACAAAATCGCTTTTAATCATGATCTTATTTAGTCAGCTTTCTGTTACAGTGACTAAAAAGAACTGAGAAAAATAGCTTAAAGGAAGGAAAGATTTATTTGGGGACATGGTTTCAGAGGTTTCAGTCTATGGTCATTTGGCGTTGTTGTTTCTGTGTTTATGGTAAGGAAGAATGTCACGGTAAGAAGAGGATTGCTGAGTGAATGTGCTCACTGCAAGTCAGTGAAGAGTTAGCAAGAGAAAGAAGGAAGGGCTGATGACAAAATACACCCTTCAAGGCTATGCTCCCAATAATCAACTAGGCTACACATCCTAAAGGTTCCACCACTTGTTAAGGCCTATTAAGCTATGCATCCATAAGCAGATTAATCCATTGATGAAACAGCCCTCATGACCCAGTCACCTCTCAAAGACCTCACCTCTGAACATTGCTGCCTTGGGAACCAAACCTTTAATATATGAGATTTGGGGGGACATTTCAGACTCCAACCATAACAGTGTAAAAATCTAAAACAAAAAGTTTTAAGAGTAACTATAATGACAAAAAATTGTTAGTGAATGCACAATACAAAAAGAAGTAAATTCTGACATCAGCAATATAAAGTGTTGCAAGGAAGAGTGAAAGTATAGAGTTTTATATGCAATCAATGTTAAATTGTTGTCAGCTTAAAACAGACCTTTATAAGTATTAAAAGTTTTAAGTAAACCCCATAGAACCACAAAGAAAAAAATCTGTAGAAGACACAAAAAAGGAAAAGAAGACCCAAAGTATATCACTACAAAATGTCATCAAATCACGATGAAAGAAAGCAAGAGAGGAAAAAGAGGTAATATAAGCTCGAAACAGAAAGTTTAAGTAAAAAAACTATCACAAGAGAAAAAACAGCCAGGTGCAGTGGCACACACCTGTAATCCCAGTGATGCAGGAGACTGAGACAGGAGGATTGCAAGTTTGAGACCAACTTCAATAATTAGCAAGACCCTGTCTCAAAACAAAAAATAAAAAGGACTGGTGGTGTTGCTCAGTGCTTAAGCACCTTTGGGTTCAATCCTTGGGAGACAGAGGGCAGGGGGAGAACATAATTACATAATGCTAAAAGACTCAATTCTATAGGAAGATATAATAATTCTAAGTATATATGCACCCAACATCAGAGCACTTAAATATATAAAGCAAATATTGACAGATCTGAAGGGAGAAAAAAATCATCAGTAGTAGTTTACTTTAAAAATCCACTTTCAATAAGCAGTCGATCAGCAAGACAGAAAATCAATAAGAAAATAGCAGATCATTCTTCTATAAATTTTATTTATTCACCTGGTTTCTATTTCTCTGACACCTAGTTGTGTATGTGGTGCTGGGCTTTGAACCTTGGTCCTCACGCATGCCAGATGATACCACTGAGCCAACACTCCAGCCCCAAAATAGCAGATCTTAACAATACTGTACACCAAATGGATCTAACAGATTTATGTACAGCTTCCACTTAAGAACAGCAGAATAAACATTTATTAAACACACATGGAACAATGCCCAGGATATTACACATTTTAGGTCATGAAAAAAGTTTAAACAAATTGAAAAGGTTAAAATAATAGCAAGTATCTTTTCTGACTACAATGAAATGAAACTAGAAAACAATAAAAAGGAAAATGAGACAATTTATAAATAGATGAAAATCGAACAATACATTCTTGAACTGAATCAAAAAAGAAATATGAAGGAAATTTAAAGATATCTTAATGCAAATAAAAAGAACTTACGAACACTTGTGGGATGCAACAAAACCAATACAAAGAAGGAAGTTTATAGTGATAAACAGATTTAAAAAGAAAGATCTCTAATAACCTAACTTTATACCTCAAGAAGTAAGAAGAGAAGAACAAACTAAGACCAATCTTAGCAAAAGGAAGACTAGAATAAAGATTTGAAGGGAAATAAGTGAAATAAAAAATAAATTATGAGTTGGTTTTTATTTTGGATGAATAAAATTAACAAAACTTTAGCTAGACAATGATGAAAGGAAGAAGACTCCAGTAAAATCTGAAATGAAAGAGTAGACGTTACAAAGATGTCACACAAAAACAAAGCATCAAAAGAGAATATTATGAATAATATACACCAACAAATCCTACAATCCAGAAGAAATGAAAAACTTTCAGACATAAATAACCTAAAAATATTGAATTAAGACAAAACATAAATCCAGAACAAACAAGTGACAAATGAGATTGAGTCAGTAATCAAAAAGGTCACAGCAAAACAAGCCCAATATGAGACACTTTTATGGTTGAACTTCACCATACATTTAAAGAAAAAATAATAACAATCCTTCTCAATTGTACTATAACTAAAAGAGAGTGCACACTTGCTAACTCATGAGGCCAGCATCACTCTGATACTAAATCCAGGCAGACACCACAAGAAATAAACACAACTGGCTAATATCTCTGATATTCATATGAATGCACAGCTCAAGAAAAATATTAACAAACTGAAATCAGCAGCATATTCAAAGCATCAAAAATCACGATCTCATGAGCTTTATCATTAGGATGCAAAAAAGGTACAACATAGAAAATTCGTGAATGTGACAAAGACATTGAGAGAATGAAGGGTTTGAAAAAATATGATGATTTCAATAGATGCAAAAAAGGTATTTCCCAAAGTTAAACATCAATTCATGATAAAATTCTCAACAATATAAATAGCACACTTCATCATATTAAAGACCATATGTCTAAAGCCCACAGATAACATACTGAACGATGAAAATCTGACAGCTTTTCTTCTAAGATCAGAAACAAGGCAAAAAATGGTTATTCTTGTCACTAAGAAGTGACATATTATATTGGAAGGCCTAACCAGAACAATTAGCAATGAAAAAGACATGAAAGGCAGCCAAAGTAAAGAGCAAAATGCTGTTTATAAAAAAGTGATCTTATATTTAGAAAACCCTAAAGATTCCAACAAAAAAACTGTTAAAACTAATAAATGAATGTAATAAACATGCAATATACAAAATCAACATACAAGAATCAGATGCATTTCTATGAACTACCCAAAGGGGAACTAAGAAAACAATTCCATTCACATCAGCATCTAAAGAAATAAAATACTTAGGAATAAATTTATCCCAGGAGGTGAATGACATACAACGAAAACTATAAAACATGAAGGAGACGTTTGTTAAAAGAAGACATATGAATTATCAAAAGATATTTTTAAATGCTCGACATCTTTAATCATCAAAGAAGTGCAAGTTAAAACTACAATGAGATATCACCACACACCTGTTAGGATAGCTAATATCAAAATGACAGAAGATACATATTGACAAAGATGTGGATAAAAGAGAACATTTGTATACTGTCAGTGGAAATATAAATTAGTTCAATCATTTTGGAAAATAGAATGGTGGTTCCCTGAGAACATAAAAATAGAATTGTCATATGACCCAGCAATCCCAGTTCTGAATATATATCCAAGGGAATTTACATTGGTATGTTGAAGAGATACGTCACTCCCATTTTCACTGGAAAATTATTCACAATAGCCAAAACATAGAAATAACTTGAAAATCCTTCAATGGATGAATGGATAAATCAAATCTGGTATATAGTTATCAGAATATTATTCAGATTTAAAAATGAATAAAATCCTTCCATGTATGATAGCATGGATAGAACTAGAGAACATTAATGCTAAATGAAATAAGCCAGGCATGGAAAGACATTTTATGAGCTCACTTGTAAGTGTACTCTGAAAAAATCAGTTTCATAGAAACAGAATAGAAAGGTGATCACTTGAAGCTGGGAGGTAGGGGAAGAGATGGAGGAAAGAAGAGATGCTGATCAAAGCATACAAAATTTCAGAAGGAGGACTATATTCCAATGAACTATTACACAGCATCATGATCACAGTTAATAATAGTATGTATTTTTAAATGGCTTAAAGAATAGATGTCTATCTTGAAGGAATGTTTCTACAATTTACACCCAGATCAAAACATCATATTTTACTGCATATACACTTACTATTTTTCAAAAATAAATTTAAAAATTTTAAAGACAAGAGTTGTATACCTATGCTCATAGCAGCATTATTCATGATAGCTAAAATGTAGATGCAATCCAAGTATCTATTGATGGATGAACGGATATGCAAAACATAGAAATACAATGAACTATTATTGAGTCTTTAAAAAGAAGGAAATTCTGACATATATTACAGCATAAATAAACATCAAGGACATTAAGCTAAGTGAAATAAGGCTTTCACAAAAAAAGCAAATATTGAACTATATAATTCTTCTTGTATTGGGGTAGCATCAGAAAGCGGAACAGTGGTTGCCAGAGATTGGAGGGAGTGGGAAACTGGGATTTACTGGTTCATGAGCAAAAAGTTTCAGTTTTCAAGATGAAAAGTTATGGAAATGGATGGACATGATGGTTGCATAACATTATGAATGTACTTAACACCACTGGACTACATATCTAAAAATTGTTACAAGGGTAAATTTTTGTTATATATATTTTACCACAATAAAAATGGGGGGAACCTAATAAATCAAAGAATAAAAGCAAAAATGGACAGATTAAAGAAATTAGAGCAGACAAAAATAAATGGAAAGACATCACATGTTCATGAGTTGTAATAACTAATATTGTTTAAATGTCCATACCACCCAAGGTGATCTATAGATTCAATACAATCCCTATCACAATTCAAATGGCATTTTTACAGAAACATAAAATGTCAACCTAAAATTCATATGTAACCAGAATGGACCCTAAACAGCCAAAGTAATTTAAGGCAAGATGAACAAAGCTGGAGGCATTCATAATTTCAAAATGTATTACAAAAGTCCAGTAATCAAGAGTATGGGGGTGCTGGAGCAGTGGTTCAGCAGTTGGAGCACTTGTCTGGCATGTGTGAGGACATGGGTTCAAATCCCAGCACTATATACACAACTAAGTGTCAGAAACAAAGGCAAGATGAAAAAATAAATAAAATTGATTCTCTTTCTCTCTTTCTCACTGTCTTCCCCCCAACCCCTCTCTCTCAAAACAAAAGTATGGTACTGGCATAAAAACAGACATATAGGGAGGGCGGAAGATGGTGACCGGCAGGAGGGCTACATGTAGAATCTCTCTATGAAGCGGGAGCCAACAGTGGGAGAAGCGCCTTTCTGTGAGGTGGGTGAAAGGCAAAATTTTTGCCTAATCTCATTAGTAGACAAACAAGGAAATTTAGAGACACAGAGGTTTGGATACACTAAACAAGGAACAAAAAGCAAATAGGGACCTAGAACTCTGGCTGCAAAGACCACTGCCCAGCAGGTGGGCTGCTGGATTGGCACAGAGGGAGGGAACTTCACACACAAATAGAGGAAGAACAAGTTGGCACGGAGATCTTCAGTATCAGAAGTGCTCCCACTCCAAGGAGGAATTCAGGAACTGCATTAGTATGTGTAATGTAGATTCCCTCCAATCTGGCCACAGAGAGCCAGAGTGATTGCCATCTCGAGTAGGCAGGTGCTCCAGGCACCTGCTCCAAGAGCCATGAGCTCAATCAGATGCTGCCCCAGTGGCTGCACCATCAGCAGCTGATCGCTCCAGGACCTCAGTGTTCTGATTGACTGCCCCAGAGGCTGTGTATGTCTGGCAAAGCCTCCATACTGGCCCTGCCACTCTCAAAAAGAGGCTGCCCCCACCCCTGACCTGCACGCTCTAGGCTGAGTTCACTTTCAGGGCTCAACTTCAACACAGGCAGATCCTCAGGACCTGCACGGGCTGGGTGTGGCTGTTGTTCAGGCCCTATGACTATGGAACACAGATCCTGCAGGTCCTCACTGGCTGGGCAGAGATCACTTTCAGCTTCAGCGACCTAGGAACAGAGGTGGCACCCCACACCGTCCCTCTCCTTGGCTTTCAGGCCCCAAGACCCTGGAACAGTGGTGCTTTCTGAATCAGAGTTGGCTTCCAGGTCCTTTGAGTTTGCAGTTGAGACTTCCCCAGGGGTGGGACTTTCTGGGCTGGTGTCTTCCTCTCAGCACCACCCCTCCAAACTGGGGCTGAGACTGCCTCAGGTGACATCACTTTGAGGCAAATGAGGGCCTCAGGTTACTCAAGTTTGGGGTTAAAGCTGTCCCAGGAAAGCTCAGTTCATGCTGGCCACTCCCCTAGGATCAGCAAGATAACCTTGCAGCTGCTCCAGGATCCACAAGACAGCCAGAGGCTGCTGGGGCTGGAGCTGAAGCATGGCAAGAGTTTGAGCAAGCAGACACAAAAGTGCCCAGAGTTTCAACCCAGAAGGCCAAAAAGGTTTTATTCACAGGGAAGTGAAAGACTGCACCCCCACTACAGGAGAAGAATATTGAGAGGACTCCTGGGAAGCTGATTTCCAACTGAGAAGAGCAAAACACAGTCCCTCCAGCAACCTCACCCTGGAAGCACCTCCACCCAGATATCAGATATGAACATACATACCCACTATATATTTTGACCTCAGTGGCAATAACTCATAACCCTCCCAAATCTCCCTTTTTTCTTCTTGTTGTTGCTGGTTGTTTTTTTATTTGTTTATTTATTTGTCTGTTTTGCATTGCTTCTTTTTGTTTCTTGTGCTGTTTGCGTTGCTGTGGTTTGATTTGTGGCTGTCTGTGATCTTGCAAACTAGTGCATTTTCTCTTTGTGCTGTAGAGTCTCCTGGTAGTGAAACTCTCTAGTACCGCCTTCTTCACTTTCCTTTGGCAATACCTAAACTCTATTCTGTTCTCTCTCATTCTCCCTCAAAGTCATTACCCCAGTCTGTTCCTCTTTCTTTATTTTCTTTATTTTAGCAGAATATCCTACATCATCTCCACTCTCTTATTGCTCTCTCTCCAAATTCACAAGTTCCTCACTGTCTTCCAATCACATTTCCTTTGCTCTCTAGACTTTTCCCCCTCACCTACAGAGGTATTGGAACACTGAAGTGAATGCCAAACTTGAAAATGGGTGTTTACTTTCAAACCAAGTATAGTCTGAGGACTGTCATGCAAGACAACTACAAATCCATTTGCTTTTCTCATAGGTGGTAATTAACACATAACAGCTATAGTAGGTACAAAGGAACGAGATCAACACTGTCTGTTGTATGCATTGGCTGTACATATTGACTTTTATCCCTTATCTCCTGAGGTATTGAAACACATAAAGGTCAATAATAATTCACAGGTTGGGGAGCCAGCTTTTGAACTATACCATCCAAATTGTACCCCAGCCCAAATAAGCAAAGAGACTAAAACATGCATCAACAAAGTCCCCAAGTCAAATATCCAGTGACGAATCTCAGGCCCCACTCCCTGATGCTGAAAATGAGGAAAAAGGGAAACAATCCTCCTCCTCAAACCCACAACTCACCAGCCAAGAAATCCACAGATGGGGTCCTGGATGAAAACCTAGAAAAAAAGTATCAAATCATAACCCTTCAGACTCTACATTTTTTTCTTGTTGTTGCTGTTTGGTTTTTTTATTGAATTAAAAGAAGACTTAAGGAAGGAAATAAAGCAATTTCAGGAGCTGAGAGACCACTTTGATAAAGAGCTACACATAAAGAGATGTGTAGAGGACACCAAACAGACCCAACCAAATGTGAAACTCACTGAGACACATCATACACAAAATGAATAACAGAGAAATCAAAGAAATAATTTTAAAGTCAGTAAGAGATAAACACTGAATCACATTCAGAGGAGACCAATAAGGATTACTGTGGATTTTTCACCTCAGACAACAAAAGCCAGAAGAGCATGGAATGATATTTTTCAAATATTCAAAGAAAATATTTTCAGCCAACAGTACTATACCCTGTAAAACTCAGCTTTAAGTGTGATGGGGAAATGAAATACTTCCATGATAACACCAAATTAGCAACATACATGAACACAAAACCAACTCTACAGAGAATACTCAATGACAAACTTCAGAGAAACAAGCTAACAACTCCCAAAGCCCATAAACAGAGGAAAGTAAATAATAACATAACACCCTAAAAGATACCCAAGATGGTGCAAAATACAGCAAAGGTCACAATACCAGGGAACCAGAATCACATATGTATTCTAACACTGAATGTGAATGGACTCAATGTCCAAATCAAAAGACACAGATTAGCAGACTGGATCAAAAAATAAAATCCAGCAATATGCTGCTAACAAAGGACACACCTCACAGCCAAAAATAGACACAGATTGAAGGTGAAAGGTTGCCAAAAAATATATCAGGCTTATGGCCCAAGAAAGCAAGCTCTAGTTGTGATCCTTATATCCAACAAAGTTAATTTTGACCAAAAATTAGTCAGAAGGGATAAAGAAGGTCACTGCATCATAGTAAAAGGAACAGTATAACAAGAAGACAGCAATAGTTAACATTTATATCCTCAATTATAACACTTCCAAATATGTGGAAAAAGAACTCAAGAACATTAAACCATTCATTGATTTCAAAACAATAATACTAGGGGACTTTAATACACTGCTATCAACAATAGACAGATCATCAATGCAAAAAATCGATAAAGATATCTCTAACCTAAACAATTCTATCAATCAATTGGACTTAATATACATCTACAGAATATTCCATCTCAAATCAGCTGAGTTTACCTTTTTCTCAACAGCACACAGATCCTTTTCAAAAGTAGATCACATCCTAGCCCACAAAGATAATCTTAGCAAATACAAAAAAATTGATATAATCCCATGTAACCTGTCGGACCACAATGGTATGATCTTAGCAATTAACAGAAAAAAAAACAGAAGATACACAATTACTTGGAGATTGAATAAAAACCTCTTAAATGAAGAATGGATCAAATGTGAAATGAGAACAAAAATCAAGAAATTCCAGTAAATTAATGAGAATGATGATGCAACATATTGAAATTTCTGGGACAATATGAAAGCATTCTTAAGAGGAAAATTTATAGCACTGAGTACCTTCATCAAAAATCAGGAGAGACCATTTCCAGAAGTGACGACCTCCCCACAAGAACATGCCTCTCGCAAAGATCTCCTTCATCCCTCTCCAGAAAAGGAGAAGAGGAAACACAAGAAGAAGCGCCTATTCCTATTTCATGGATGTGAAATGCCCAGGATGCTATAAAATCACCACAGTTTTTAGCCATGCACAAACAGTAGTTTTGTGTGTTGGCTGCTCCACTGTTCTCTGCCAGACTACAGGAGGAAAAGCAAGGCTTACAGAAGGATGTTCCTTCAGGAAGAAGCAGCACTAAAAGCAATCTGAATCAAAATGAGTGGGAAAACCTCCCAATAAACATATTTTGGGTATATCCTGTTTATTGTCTTGTTTAACTGCTAGGAAGTTCCTGCCTCAAGTATTCAGGGGCACCCAGAAGAGTGGAATACTAGAGTCATTTGGGGAAAGTAAGTGGCCAAGCATTTTAAAAAGTCCATTTGGGACAGTTTTATCCATCTAGGTTTATTGGGTAAATCTTCAGAGCTTGATTTTAAGAACTGTGATACTACATAAATGCGAGTGTTGCATTATGTTTTCTTAATATTAAGAACTGGCTGTTAATCTTTACAATCCAACACAACTTTAATAAAAAAAATAGCTGAAAAACTATCAGGAGAGAGCGCAAATAAATAGACTTATGTTCCAAATCAAATCCCTACAGAAAGAGGAACAATCCAATCCCAAACCCAACAGAAGATAGGAAATAACTAAGATCAGAGCTGACATCAATGAAATTGAGAACAAAAAAGCAATACAAAGAATCACCAAAACAAAGAGTTGGTTCTTTGAAAAAATAAATAATATTGACAAACCACTAGCCAACTTCACCAAAAGGAAGAATGACATGAAACAAATCAACAAAATCAAAGACAGAAATGGAGACATCACCACTGACTCAATTTAAATCCAGAGGATTATTAGAACTTATTTGCAAAAGCTATACTGTTCCAAGTTTGATAACCTGGAAGAAATGGACAGATACCTAGCTGCATATGACAATCTCAAATTAACACAGGAGGACATTGAATATCTAAACCAACCAATCTTAGGTAGTGAAACTAAAACATCAATCAAAGATCTTCAAAAAAAGAAAAACCCAGGACCTGATGGATTCTCAGCAGAGTTCTCCCAGACCTTTACAGAAGAATTAACACCTCTCCTTAGTAAGCTATTCCACAAAACTGAAAGGGACAGAACCCTCCCAAATATTTTTTATGAGGCAAATATAACCATGATACTAAAATCCAACAAAGACACCTCAAGAAAAGAAAACCACAGACCAATTTCCCTGATGAACGTAGATGCAAAAATCCTTAATAAAATCCTAGCAAACTGCATCCAAAAGCACACCAAAAAGATAATACAACACAATCAAATGGTCTTCATTCCAAGAACACAAGACTGGTTCAACATATGCAAACCAGTAAATGTAATTCATCACTTAAATTGAATTAAAGATAAAAACAATATGATCATCTCAGTTGATGTAGAAAAGGCCCTCAATAAAATTCAACACCCATTTATGCTCAAAAATCTGGAGAAGATAAAGGTTCAAAGGAAAATAATTTTGTAAGAGACCTTTCTGACAAACCCATAGCCAGAATTATACTTAACGGAAAAAGACAGAAACCATTCCCACTAAATTTAGAAACAAGACAAGGCTATCATCTCTCACCACTCTTATTCAATATAGTCCTTGATCCTAGCCAGAGCAATCAGACAAAAGAAGGAAATCAAAGGAACTCAAACAGGAAAAGAGGAAGTCATGTTATCTCTATTTGCCGATGACATGACCCTATACATAGCAGACCTGAAAAGCTCAATCAGGAGACTTCTAGAGCTTATAAATGAATCTAGCAAAGTGGCTGGTTACAAGATCAATACTCATAAATCAATAGCTTTCCCATACTCCAGCAGCAATTCCGCTGAAGAAGAAATCAGGAAATCTGTCCCATTCACAATAATCTCAAAAAGAATAAAATACCTGGGCATTAATCTAACAAAGGATATAAAGTATCTCTACAATGAAAATTATTGAACATTAAAAAAGAAATATAAAAAGACTAGAGAAGATGGAAAAATATTCCATGTTCTTGTTTAGGCAGAATCAATATAATTAAAATGGGCATTCTTCTGAAAGTCCTGTATAGATGCAATGCAATCCCCATTAAGCTATCAATGACATTCTTCTTGGATATAGAAAAAGCAATTCTCAAATTCATTTGGAAGAACAGGAAATCCAGAATAGCCAAAACATTACTAAGCAAGAAAGAGGAGCAGAAAGTGTCACAACACCTGAACTGAAATTATAATACAGAGCTATGGTAACAAAACCAGTGTGATATTAGTATCAAAACAGACATAAGACCAATGGAACAGACTAGAAGATACTGAGCCAAACCTACAAATATGGTGTGGAGGAAAGATAGCCTGTTCAACAAATGGTGCTGGACAAACTGGACAGCCATATGCAGACAACTGAAAATAAATCCATATCTTTCCCACTGCACAAAAATCAAATGGAAATGGATCAAGGAATTAGAAATTAAAAAAGCAACTATGCAGTTGTTACAAGAAAAAATGGGATCAACACTCCACGACATAGGTATAGGCACTTCCTTCCTGAACAAGACTCCCATACCTCAAGAATTAAAGCCAAGAATCAATGAGTGAGATGGCATTAAACTGAAAAACTTCTCAACAGCTAAGCAATTAGTCAAGAGTGTCAATAGAGAACCTACAGAATGGGATAACATCTTTGTCTGCTACACCTCTGACAGGGGACTAATATCCAGAATATATAAAGAACTCAAAAAAGTGAACACCAAAACCACAAATAATCCAATCAATAAATGGGCTGGGGAGCTAAACAGACACTTCTCAACAGCAGAAGTCCAAGAAGCCAATATGAGAAAATGTTCTACATCACTAGCAATCAAAGAAATGTAAATCAAAACTTCACTAAGATTCCACATCCCTCCAATCAGAGTGGTAAAAATGAAGAATATGAACAATAACGGACGCTGGAGGGGTTATGGGAAGAAAGGAACACTATCACACTGTTGGTGGGACTGCAAAATTGTACAGCCACTCTGGAAAGCAGTGTGGAGACTCCTCAAAAACTAGGGTTGGAACCACCTTATGGCCCAGTTATCCCACTCCTGGGTATTTCCCCGAAAGAGCTAGAATCAGAATGCTACAGAGACATTGCTACATCAATGTTTATAGCAGCTCAATTTACTAAAACTAAACTATGGAACCAACCCAGATGCCCCTCACTGGATGAGAGGATTAAAAAACTGTGGTATATATACATATGTATAT
>PVKS010043758.1:0-14694 GCA_004027875.1 Aplodontia rufa | reverse complement strand
TTAGCCCCCGTTGGTAACTGGAGGCCTGAGTCGTGATCAACCAGCCCATCTCACATGCTATCTAAGCTGATGTTTGACTCAGGACCATCTCTCCCTAGACCCTATTGTCAGGAAGATTACCAACCCTTAACAGAGGACTCTGCACCAAGGAACTGGGGAAAATTCTCACATTTTAAGAAGTTGATATGGAGTTTCCAGGATGGTTATCAATTCCTCTCCACCAAGAATGGTGATTTTCTCAATGACCAATGAACAGCTTTCCCACTGAATAATTTAGTAGAATGCCTCTTGGAATCGCCATACTTCTCAAAGAAGTAAAGAGCTTTAAGAACAAATACCTTATGGATCCATTTTTGTGCTTTAAAAAGTATAATTACAATAGGAAGGGGATGATGATTGCTGGTTGAAATAGAGAAGTCACACGGATAATGAATTATTTAAAAATAGTTACAGGGTCTCAGTTTTAAGCTGCTTTTTAAAATTTACACATGTTAAGGCTGGACGCAGTGGCACATGCCTGTAATCTCAGCAGCTCAGGAGGCTGAGGCAGGAGGATTGCAAGTTCAAAACCTGCCTCCACAATTTAGTGAAGCCCTAAGCAACTTAATGAGATCCTATCTCAAAAAAATATATATTAGTGGCTCAAGCAATGGCTCAGCAGTTATAGGGTTTGCCTGGCATGCACCAGGACCCAGGTTCAAACCCCAGCACCACATGCACAGCTGTCAGAAAAGCAAGACCCAGATGAAAAAATAAATGAAGTTGATTCTCTCTTTCTCTCCCTCTCTTTCTCCCAAATGTGTGTGTGTGTGTGTGTGTGTGTGTGTGTGTGTGTGTGTGTGTGTAAATAAAGGGCTAGGGATGTGCCTCAGTGGTTAAGTGTCCCTAGGTTCAATCCCTAGTACCAAAAATAAAAAGATTATGCATATAATTATCTACCTATGTTATGAGCATTCAATGCCCTACTTTTTCCTCTTTTGCTCATGTATCTTGACTAGCTATTTTTTTGTAGGGTTTCAACCTGGGGCAGAATGATTCAGACACAGTTATGGTTTCATGAATTCACAATTGGTAACAAGTATGTTGCTTTCCTCTATATTTGATTCTCATTCATTCAATGTATGTGAAAGTATTGATATCTGGCCATATTTCCTTGTCTTTACCTTGTAGCCCCTGCTTTTGGATTTTCCAAGTGTCATCATCTACATTTATTTGCCTGATTTCTTTCTCCAGCCCCAAAGTGGCTTGACTGCCTGTGAAGCACCTGAAAGTGCCAAAAATTGACATCCCTCTGATGCTGGTTTTGTGGATGTTGGGTTCGTGTCCTCTCAGAGTCCAAGAATGAAACCGAGGGACACCGAAGCAAGTGTAGTAGATGGATTTTATTTTATAGAAAGTAAAGCATAGGGAAAAAAATCAGACTTCCCCCAGAGTGGGGGAAGGGGACAGAGCCAATGAGGCAGTGAGGTTTGCCCTTTTTATATGACATCCTGTCTGCAATTGGTCACTGCTTCCCTGCCCCTGTACCTAGGACACAGGTGTGGGAAATTCTGGTCCAGTCTTGGGTTTGCACCTTAGGCATCAAAAGAAAGAATGTGGCCTCTTGCTTAGCAGAAGGAACTGTTTGCATTTCAAGCCACCTTGCTGGACCCTTCTCATTAGCATTGGAGGATGTCAAATTGATCTAAAAGGAAAAAACTGGTTTTCCCTTGATTGTCTGAGCTAGTCTTTGATCCTGGGTCACAAGCATCTTTATTAGCAGAGGGAAGTTGCTGTCTGGATCACCACTGTTAGCAAGGGGATGTAAAGCTGATATGCACCTCTGCTTGCTTAGGGCAGTGTGATGCTCTTTGCCCTCTCAGGAAAAATGACCTTCAGTTAATTTTACTCTTATCATTCTGCTTACACTGACTGCCTAACTTTTCTCTGCCTCACCTCTATCCTAGCCTGAAAGGCCTCAGTCATTGACTCAAAAAGAGGTTAGATAAATCTATGTTGGGTGGAATAACTCTGGGGTGTGTATACATGTTGACTCTCCACAATACTCAGCTCCAGCTATCTAATCTCTCTTAGATGCCTTCCCTCCTCTGCCTTCCTTTCCTTATACTGTGTTATCATCTTTTCTACCCAAATCAACTACATGCATTTGAACCAATACATTGGATCTGCTTCTGGATGCAAGGATACAATTGATTGACATACATTGAGCCTCCACTCTATATTCATTATTTGTTAGAGAGAACAATATCTAAACACATAAGTTGGTTTACACAATGATTAGTACAATGGTAGAGCTCCAAAAAGTGTTCTTAGGGCATGTATTAAGGAATTCACAGGGTTTAGTGGCAATTATAGGGACAGGGCTGGACATGGGTGTGAGGAACAGATAAGTATGTAAAAATAATTGTTGCCTTCATATGTGACTGCATAACCTATAGACACTTCAAAGTCCTGTAGACTTACTGATTCAACTGAACTCACTAATCCCACAAATTTTTCTTCTTATGTGTCTTTCCCCAGTAACAAGAGCATCTCCATTCACTTAACTACCCTAATTAGAAACATTTGCATTATCTTTATTATTAGCCATGTGATTACTCTTGTTTTTAGAGAGGGAGAGGGATAGAGAGAGAAAGAGAGGGAGAGAATTTTTATTTAGCTTTTCATGTGGCTGTCATTGCTCCAAGACTTTGTTGTGTACGTGGTGCTGGGGTTTGAACTCACATACTCGTGCATGCAGGGCAAGCACCGTAACCACTGAGCCACTGCTCCAGCCCCTCATTATTTATTTAATTTTTTTTGTAAGAAAGAATCACCCTTATTTATTTTTTCAACTGGATTTTGTTTTCCAACATATAGTTGTGTATGTGGTGCTGGAGTTTGAACCTGGGTCCTTGCACATTCCAGTCAAGCACCATAATGACTAAGTTACTGCTCCACAGTGACAGCAAGAGAGAAAGGGAATCAATTTCATTTCATTTTTCATGTGGCTTTTGCTCTTCTGACATTTTGTTGTGTTCCTGGCACTGTGGCTTGGACTCCCATCCTTTTGCATGCCAGGCAAGCACAGTAACCAATGAGCCACTGCTCCAGCCCCCCTTGAAGATGTCTTATGGAAGTTTATCCCTCCAGCTCTTAAACTAGTCCATGGCCACCTGGATGATCACATTGGCCTTTTGCAGTGTGTCAAGTACATTTTTTCTAAGGGAATATGTTATTCCCATGCCTCTGAAGCATTAGCAGCTGTCGCAGCCAAAGTTTTGGAAGCTGTACACTCCGCTGCTGGTTGTAACCAGAATGATCACCTTCCCTTTGGAGAATCAACTTATGGACTGGCCAGTGATCTGTGATAAAGTTGGGCATGAAGAGAAGGCATGGACCAGTTAAACTCTTTATCTTGGGAGTTTGAAACAGGAAACAAAGGGAGAATGAGATAACAGTGTAGGAATTGAAAGTAAAATAATATTACTGGACTTGTAGCCAGGAGAAATTATGGGAAAATGAGGTACTAAGGAAGCAAAAATTCTGAGTTGGAAGAAGGTGTGAGGCAGATACAAAACACAGAGAAGGAGGCTGGAGTGGTGGCTCTGCGGTTATGGCGCTTGCCTGGCATGTGCAAGTACACAGATTCGAACCCTAGCACCGAGTACACAACAAAGTGTTGGAGCAATGAAAGCTACATGAAAAACTAAATAAAGTTGATTCTCTCTTTCTCTTTACTGTCTCTCTCTCTTAAAAAAAATAGAGGAAGCCTGTGAATGGACTGAAAGATGAGAATAAGTGTGGGGAGAGTGGTAAGGGAGTGTTAGAGGTGGGACTCCCAAGGTAGGTTCCAGCAGCCTGGCTCTGTGATTCCTGCTATTCCTGTTCTTGAGTGGTTCAACTTTCTTCGTGTAACTGTCTTTACAACCAAGGAATGCTTTGCAAATAGGTTCTGACAAAAACCTACGATTTTCACACTTAATAACACCAATAGAGCACCTCCTAACTGCTGCTTCCCTCCTGTTCAATGCCACACTAACATCTGAATAATCTAAAATGCAAATTTGATTATGTTCCTCCCCTACTACAAAATGACATCTCACCAACTGAATTCGATCCTGTGGTACTTTTAAAGACCCTCTGTAACGTCTCTGCAGTCTATCTTTACCCAATCCTTTTTCCATTGCCCCTCTTAGTTCCGTACTCCACCTGAATAGAAATACTTCCACCTGCTCTCCTCTCAGTCTAGAATTCTCTCTTCCCCTCACCCACCAGTACTACTGTTGTCCTGATTAAGCCCTGTATCATTCTACAAGATCTAGGTTTGCTTCTTAGAAGCCTCTATGGCATCCCAAACAGAGAGAGACTTTTCACCTTTGGCCATCCACTAGGAACAGAGCAGAGTTTGTGCTACTCGAGTATCTGTTTACATCACTTCTACTTTTGTCAGTATTTCTCAGAATGGTCTCCAAACAAAAAAGTGCTTCAGAATCACCTGCCTATGAGAAAATGCAGGCTTCCCTTTTTAAAAAATGGTTTCCATTTTAGCTGGGCACAGTGACTCATGCTTGTAATCCCAGCCACTTGGGAGGTTGAGGCTGGAGGATCACAAATTCAAAGCCAACCTCATCAACTTAGTGAGGTTCTAAGCAACTTAGCAAGACCCTTTCTCAAAATAATACATAAAAAAACATTGGCTGGGAATGTGGCTCAGTGGTTAAACACTATTGGGATCCAACTCTAGGACCAAAAAAAAAAAAAAAAAATTCCCATTTTTAAACAGGCATCCCTGAGGCCTCTTAGATTGCTTGAGTTGAAAACTACTGCTCTAGATTTTCAAGTTCTCAAGGGCAGATACCATCTATTAGGCTCTCTTGTATAACCCCTACCTGCCACAAAACAGGTAATGTATAAATTAGAAGAGTTAATTGCATTCAAAACACAAGTTAGTGTAAGCTTCATGGATGCAGGAGCTCAGAATCCAGTCTTGTTCACAATTATTCCTGTCCCTGATCTGAGCCCTAGACCCTGGTATATGATAGGTACTGAATAAGCACTTATCACTGACCGAAAGGAAAGATGCCCTGCAGAAGGTCTGAGTGCATTGCAGCAGGACAGAAATGCAGGCAAAGCATCAACAAGATTAGCACAAGGCCTGTTCAGTTCCTCAGGAGGAGGCTTTACGTATGAGCCAGGGCTGGCGGTGCTCTGCTGTTCCTTTGTAGAAATCCTTGATGTGGGCTGTGAAATGTCAAATCCAGATTTGATTAAGCCCAACTTCGAATCCCCAAGGCAAATGTGTATCCACGGTCTTAATGTAATTATTGGAGCCACCTCTGTCTGCTATTTTCAAAAGGGCTGAGCTAGCTCCCCATCATTGATACCAACTCCTACAAAATGAAGCCTGCAATTAATTCATCACATCCCAGGCGGATAATGCCTAAAAAGCTTGATCTGGCTCCTTCCTGAAGTATCCGATTAATCCAAAAATAAATGAATAAAAAACAAGGAAACCTCTGATCCCATTCCTGAAAAGTCAGGAGAAAGGGTGGGTCCTAACCGCCACAGGAGAAATCATAATTGTTTCTTTTGCTCAGGGATAAACTTTTGTCTGTTTTGGAAATTTTCACTTCCTCCTTAAAATGATAACCTATCAGTTTTCAGTTAACCCATATTTTGAATTTTTTAAAAGCAGAAGCCAAGGAAAACAACACGAGCTGCCACATGGGTAATGAGTTTCCCGTTGAATGATTCAGGTTATACCATTGGAAACTTGGATCTTCCTGCTTTTACTCCCTTGAAAGATGGGTTAAAAAAAATCAGGCCAAAACCCAGTCCCAAATCAAAGTAGGCACACTGGGATCTATTAAATTAAACCCAAATGCCACGGTTTCACTGGAGCAGACCAGATTTCGCCACTACATTCTCCCAGGGAAGAGAGTGGGGGCCAACCACTCCCAAACTCAACCACAAGCTAGAGTTCCACTTTGTTCTGTGAAATTCAGAACACATTTGTTCTCCCTCTACCCCAGTACCTTTAAAATTTATTCCTGCCCTTAGTTAGGGTCTGGCTGGAATCAAAATCCTGAGAGCCAAAGACACCAGGAGAAAAAAAGCTACTTTATTGTGAAATTCAATCTGAGTAAAAGCAAGACAGATCATCAATCCCTTGACCTTACTCAGTGGTGAAGTCTAAAACTGATCCACATGGTTTAGAGAGAGAACTTGGAAACTATCTGATGAGCTGTCAAATCACCGAAAATTTAGAGTTTTGCTTATCACTATATAGAAGTGATTCAGAAATTTTCAAATTCTAGGAGTTTCCTAAAGCAGGGCCAACAAGTCTAAAAGGATATGAGTTTCTGGGTGACACTAGAGCCAAGCTTCTGTGTCTGAGGCTGCTGAGATAAGCCCAGACCAACCCTCTGGAGACTAGAATAGACTCTTTTGGACATGCTACACCACACTCACCACAAGAGATAGATCACTTCCAAACCAACATCTAATAGAGGAGATTGGGGGGAAGCAAGTGACTTTTCTCTATTTTTTTTTTTTAATTTGTACTTTAAGACCTAATCCTAGACATGACAGTGACATTAAGGCTAGAACCTCAGCAGCAGCTGTCACTGTGATGACTAGTTTAAATATCACAGCACTCTTATGTACAAATTATATTAGACATAGTTATTGCCTTTCAGGGACTTCTTTGCCTAAAAGCATCCATTCTGCACCCCCCTTGGTCTGCATATGAAATCTAAACTCATATAAAGCTCTCCCAACTTGCCTTCCCCTACTCTTCCATCCTCTTACCATCCTTACCATATATTCTACCATCTAGATCAAAGAAATATTTTTCAATAAAGTGTCAAATTACAAATATTTCAATCTTGTAGACCATGAGGTCTCTGTCACAAATACTCATCTTTGCTGTGATAGAACAAAAGCAGTTAAGACAATATATAAATGAATGAGCAAGTGTGTATTTCAATGAAACTTTATTTATAAAAACAAGCATCAGCTAGGCTTGGCCCCCAGGGTATAGTTTGCCCACTTCCTTCTTAGGTAGACTAAATTATTTTTGGTAGGTGCTAGTTTCTTCTTCTTTGTAGTCTTTGACCTTTTCTTTAAGCTCAAATTGATTGATTAAAATTCTTTATTTACTGAAAGATTACTGTGCCAGGCCAGAAACTATCCTGGGATCTCAGGATGCAAGAATAACAAAAGAGATTGAATTTAGATTCTGGTGGAGGTAAATAGACAATAAATAAGTAGAAACCAAAACCATACATTCCAGAAGGAAGTAGAATGAAGGAAAATAAGGAAAGATAAAGGGATGGAGGGGTTATACTAAGGAGACTAGTCAGAAAGTCTTTGATGAGATGACAAGGAAACAGAGATGAAAATAAAGCAAAATTTTCAAGTTGCTTGGAGGTTGAGGGGCCAGGGGGAGTGGTATCCAGGCAGAGGGAATTACTAGCGCAGCATGTCCAAAGCATCACAATTTTGTTCAACTGAATGAAGTGAGAGGAGGTTGGTACGGTTGGAGTGTGGTCAATGAGGGGAGGAAGAGACCAAAGTGGTAGCCATGGGCAAGATTTTGTAGAAACATACAGGACTACAAAGAATTTACAAAGGACTTTGGCTTTTACTTATAGTGAAGTTGGAAGTCACTGAAAGGTAAAAAGCAAAAAAGTGATGGGATCTGTCTTATATTTTAATGGGATCACTCTGGCAGCCATGTGTAATAGTGTAGGAAGGAAAGAGTAAAATCAGAAAGACTTGAGAAGAGACTTGATATAATATAGGTGACAAATATTATCCAGGATGATAGAGGACAGAAGTTAAGAGTTGTCAGATTGTGAATAAATTCTAAAGGCAAAGCTGAAAAGTAAGATGTAAAAGAAATATATAGTCAAGGATAATACCAGAAATTTAAAAGGGTGGCATTCCCATTTATTAATATAGTGAAGGGTGTTGGAGGAACAGATTGGGTGGCCATGATCAGGATTTATTTTTTAATCTTGTTATGTTCAAAATGTCTATTAGACTTCTGTTTGTGGAAATGTTGGATAGGCAATTGGACAAATGTTTTGAAATCCAATGGAGATGTCATGAATAGAGGTGGACATTTGGGAATTATCTGCAATCGATGATATTTACAACCATGTGATGAGGTAGGTTCACTAAAGAAGAAGTGAGAAAAGGAGAAATCAGGGGCTGAGCTTGGGATACTCAGAGTTTTGAGGTTGGGTAGATAAAGAAGAGCCAGGAAAGAGAACATATAAAGAATGACCAGTGAGACAGGAAGTGAAGCAAGGAAGTACCATCTCCCAGGAGCTAAGTGAAGAAAGTCTCTCAAAGAAGGAAATGAATTTTGTGAAAAGTTTGTGAAATTTTGCAGATGTATTGAGCAAGTTGAGGACTGAGATGTGACCCAGATTTGGCAACATGAGAGCTGTTGTTGACTTTGCCAAGGACAGTTTAAGGAGTGGTAAAGATGAAAGCCGATAGTGTACACAACAGAAAACGGGAAAGGACCAGATGGTACCTCCCTTGTTCTGAGATCCAGAAGTACTTTATCCTCTATAATATTTTTTACCATTATAATTATTGGTTTATATTTCCAAATCCTCAACTAATCTTGAATAATTTGAATGCTGAGCCATGTTCTACCTTTTGTATGCTATACAACACAACACCAAGCACTTAATAAGTACTCATTAAATGTTTGTTAAATGAATATGAAATAATATTCTAATGGAAGATTTTGCATCAAATAATAACATATGGGTACTAATGAATACCATAAAGACTAGCAACAATAATACTAATAAACAGCATTAAAAGAAAGAGTGGGTACTATATGATACTACATATTTTCATGATGCTGTAGACATTTGGATTTATATCCTGAAAATATTTACTCCCCCATCTTTAAATTTTGCCTCCGTTATCCTCCATGTCAAATAGTGAGATCACTCAACAGAACCAGACAAAAAAGGGATAGTGAGGTTCTGGGGTAGTTTGTGTACATTGTGTATACTTGGTACAAGGTTCCACAAAATTTGTACCTCTGCTTCCTTTTGAAGTTTTAGGTTTACCAACTCAACATCATTGTAAAAGAACCCTCCATTTTCCTATTTCATTGTCTTTTTTTTTTAAGACCACATTTTTAGAAACGAGATACACCACAGAGAGTAACCTTGGCATTTGAATAACATTTGATTGATTAATTCAATCTTTGTTGAAATGGCTATTTTAGCATTCAGTCCTTAGAGCTATGACTATTAGGTCGCAGAGGCACAAGTTATTACATGATGATTTGAGTGACTTTCACCTGGTTATACTATTTAATAAAATTAGCCATGAGATCTGAAACTCTGTCCAAAAGTCAAATGGTGGTTTTCCAAGGATCCTCCATTTTAAAAAAAGGAAAAAAAGTAGTTCCATTTCAAAAGATAAAAACTGAAATCCTTCTATCTATGAGCAATGGTTGGTTAATGTAGTTAGTGTAAGTTAGTGATTTGGTTATATTTTATTTACTCAATATAAGGAAAAGTCTGTATAAGTGTTGAGTGAGTCATTTCATAAGACTAAAGCCAAGCAAAATTAAAGTTCTCTAGTTGAAGATATTTTTCTTGCAATGAAAAGATTTCTTTTGGTGTATTTGACACACAGGTGTGGTCAAACTTTGGCATGGAAAGTAAGAATCATGAATTCAAAGGCAATGACTCTAAATGTCTTGCACATGTAATGCCATAGACATATTTAGTATAATAAGCCAATAGCATATGTAAAAGAGGAAATTAGGTTGAGACGCTTGAGTATTTTTCCCTTACAATTTCACTTGTCAATGATACCAAGGACGCAAATATCTGTTCTTTATACAAAAGGTATATTTTTTTTCCTGTTTTGCAGAGAAATAACCTTGCAGAAAACTCCTCCTAAAAACCATTCTTTTGTGCCTATTGAGCCTCTCATTTTGTGGGTCATAGATTTAATAGGCTGTAATGCTCTTAAAATATGGTAGATACTTAATGCACCATGAAAAGCCCTTAAGCTATGGGAAATTACAAAAATATCTCAATGCCATGGTCACAAAAGTGAACGGTTTTCTCAACGTGAACTTCAAAGGTAAAATGAAATTACATTTTTCATTGATTCCTGAGGATCCATTGACCAGGGACCAACATCACCTGTGATTGTACCCATGCCTGTGTTAGAGCTCCTGTCCAAACCAGCCAGTCTACGGCTCTTACAGCCAGAGCCGTAGAAGCTCTGGAAATTCAGCTCTTGAAAACATCAGGAGATTTTCAACCACAATTATCTTATGGACATACAGAATAATCACCTGATACAGGTCACCCTAGTTTTCTGGCATCCTTAACATAAGGATAATAACAGGCGTCTAAAGAGAGTGTCTATCAACAAAACAACCAAATTGTCAAAGCATATTCTCATTTTCGATTTTGATAAACTTATACAAATCAACAGATTTAAAAATGAGTACCTAATAACTTTAATTGTAATAATATTCATTTTGGAATTTGAAAAATGCACAAAAACTGTAGATTGAAATGAAATACCATGCTTCTACAACACAATAAGAGGGTATGCTAACATAAAAGAAGTGGCTTCTGTTGGGTTTTTATGACTTTTTATTTTTGACTTACTAAGCGATCAAGGGAAAATTTATCTGGTAGGAGATTAGAAATATATACTTTCTCTACTAAATGGGAGGCATATATGTAATCTCCAAGGCAGTAGTGACCACCAATTGACGATGGGACTTGGCTGTCTGCTCTGTGACTTTTTGGTGATTATGGGCACTGTGTATGTCGCAGTCAATGGCTGGTTTTCAAATTGCGTCACTTGCAGCCATTTTGGAAACAGGGTAATCAAATAGTATGCTTTCTGTAGTAAACTGACTGCTTGAGAATCAGGGTGTTCTCTGTCCTGCCTTGCTCTAGTTTTAAGCAGCTATGAACAGCCACTTTCTATTCTTTTCAAAATTGTCCAAGTACTATTCACAAATAAGACATGTTCTTAATCCCTTTCCTTTCTTTTCTTGACTTTTGTTTCATCCTCCTCCTCTTTCTCTGTTTGACAATTTTCGAGTTGGTGGAGCATGTGTTTTAAAAGGAAGTTCAGTATAGGAGCGTTAACCAGAGGCTGAGAACTTAAGAGCTCAGGGTGTGGATCTCAGCTCTGACACTTCCCAGTGGTGCCTCTCAGGCAAGTTATTAGACATAACTCCAAGCTTCAGATTACTCATCTGTAAAGAGGAGATATCAATAACAACTTCCCAGGTTACTGTGGAGACTAATTGGGATAAAATAATTAAAACATTGAACAGAGTACAGCATGAGTCATAGCTACTATTATTGAAAAAAAAAGACTTGTAAAAAACATAGGAAAAATTAAAATTCTTTTGTAGCAATAACATTTGTGAGGAACTAATGGATCCAGTAACACAACAAAATTAGCTCAAGATGACGTTAATAGGAATGAAACGCAAACCTATGTCCCTTGACTCTAGGCAAACTCCACTCAGAACAGACACCCAGAAGAGATGGAGGTAGAGCAAAGCAGACAGCTGCTAACCTGACATTTAAAAATCATGGATTTCAGCTCTTCATTTTATCCTGAAAAGAGTATCTGGCCTAACAAGCTGATATGTGTGGTATGGGTCAATTAATGTTATAAAATAACACAAAGAATAGGCCCTCATCAGAGTTTGGTACTTTACAATAGATGAAAAGCAGAGATTTAATCAGCTTACAGGGGCCTGGGTTTCTCTTCCTTACTCTTAGGGGAAGGAATCGTGCTTTATTCTGGCTATTTCCTGAGGAGAGCCCTTCTTCCTCCCTCAAGGATCCAGGCTAATTACAAATGCTGAGGTAGTTTCCAGGCTGAATTAAAAAAAAAAAAAATCAAAAGGGAAGGGGTGGGGAATGGTGTGGATTTCAGAGAAAAAGAATAATTTAAGAAAACGCATGTTCTCAGAGGGGGGGAAATTAGAGAATTAGGTCACTGAGCGGGAGCCAGGAAAAAT
Organism: Aplodontia rufa; assembly: GCA_004027875.1. Classification (NCBI taxonomy): domain Eukaryota; kingdom Metazoa; phylum Chordata; class Mammalia; order Rodentia; family Aplodontiidae; genus Aplodontia; species Aplodontia rufa. The sequence goes on along the minus strand of PVKS010043758.1, from coordinate 2,657 downwards.
CCACATGAGTGGAAATTGGAACGATGAAAAGTATTTCATATTAACACATCCACAGGCTGAAAGAGCCTGGCTAGGAGGATGTTTTTCCCCTCCTGGAAGGGGAAGGGGCTGAAAGGCCTCTAGGCTTCCCTGTGTCATGTTCATTCACTAATCAGCGCTATTCAGTCAATCAAACACGTGGTCACAGATGTGGTACCCTGAAAAACACGAGGGCCACAATAATGATTATAATCAAAACCACTGGAGATTCTCATTTCAGCTCCTGAAATACAAAGCTTCAAAGTCAGGACTCCCATATAAACCAGCACTTTTTCTTTCTTTGCCTTCCTTCCTCCCTCACTTCTTTCTTTCTATCCTTCCTTCCTTCCTTCCCTTCTCTTCCCTTCTTTTTGTTCTGTTAAGTCTGGAGTTTCAGATTCAAGTACTTGATAATTAAACACCAATAGAGACAGAATACATTTTGCCTAAAGCAAAGATCTAAATGGCTTAAAGGGCAGGCAAAGTGTCATGTGTCAGTAGACACAAGATGAGGTTAAACTCTGCTGATGTGACTAGAATATTGACCTCTTGGTTAAAGTCAATATCTTAAAATTGCTGGTGTGGCTCGGCATACATAGCTCCTTAATGACTTCCCAGTGTGATAGAAAAATATCAAATAAGACTCCACACAGCTAAGAATCTCCAACTCTTTTCTCCTGGCTGTCACCAAGACCTGTCACATCTTTCTGTTATCCAAATTTCAGTTGAAAGCCAGACAGGAAGCACAAAATATAAATTTGAAGATGTTGGCCCCCCCAAAAAAATTCAGTATTGATTTTTGATGTTAAGTCTAATCATGTTGCAACTGAGGAAATACTGGGCCAGAATTTGTGTGTTCAGTTTTGTTACCTTGCTTAGGAAAAAAAGAACTGCCCTCTTTTTGCCTTCTTCATTAATTTACCCTTGATAGCTGTATTTTACCTTTCTGCAGCTTGCCTGATCTAATATAGCATGTTCTAGATGTCTGTTAAAGGGGAATTTTTCTTTTATTTTCCTCATGTAGCTTGCTAAAGTCTCATCGCTCTGTTTCAGCTTGACTTCCTAACTCAGTATGTAGCACCTATAAAACCAGCTAGACTACTGGTTTTTAAATTCTGGCACTATGTGTAGGTCTAAAGAAAACTTCTAAAATACATGGGTTCCTGGGCTTGACTGATTGAATTAGATCATCTAAAATTGGGTTCTGGGAGCTAGTCATTACCCTTTAATGCAAAGATGGCCAAAGTCTGTTTTATCTACTATGTTTTAGAGGTCTGTTGCTATGTTTCCAACCATCTCAATATCTAATAACTTAAACCAACAATGATTTGCTATTTTCCATAATCCTGTGGGTCAGGAATTTGGACAGAGTAGGCTGTCATTTAAGCTCTACATTTTGTTGCCTAGTGTCACTCAATTGTATTCATCTGGAGGCTATACTGGCCTGAAGGCAGGATAAAGCTTCATTTCCATCTCCATCCATTTGGCTGCAAATGCCATGATATCGATTTTCTCTAATAGCTGAGTAGAATTCCATTGTATATATGTACCACAGTTTTTGAATCCATTCATCCGGGGAGGGGCATCTGGGTTGGTTCCATAGGCTAGCTATAGTAAATTGAGCTGCTAAAAACACGGATGAAGCTGTGTCTCTGAAACATGCTGATTCTAGCTCTTTTGGGAAAATACCAGGAGTGGGATAGCTGGGTCATAAGGAGGTTCCAGCCCCAGTTTTTTGAGGAGTCTCCACACTGCTTTCCAGAGTAGCTGTACCAGTTTGCAGTCCTACCAGCAATGTGACAGTGTTCCTCTCTTCCCACAGTCCCTCCAGCATCTGTCATTGTTCGTATTCTTCACTCTGACAGGAGTGAGGTGGAATCTCAGTGAAGTTTTGATTTGCATTTCTCTGATTGCTAGTGCATTTTAGTGAAATATCCCAAACTCAGAGACTCAAAGGCCAAATGTTTTCTCTCATCTGTGGAAGCTAGAATACAATCAGATACAGAATGAGAGTTGGCTAAGCTACTAATAACCTCAACATGAATGAATTTTTACAGGAGCAGGGGTAACCTTGCCTATGATGCTGGGGATTGACGGGAGGGTGTCAGAGTGGGGGAGGGAATAGGAAGGATATCAAGGAGGCTGGAGGGAGTGAGCATGGGGGAATATCAATCCAGTGGGGAACCTTCGACTTCCATGAGAAATCCAACCAACAGGGAGGTTAAGTAGGGGGAAACATGGAATCGAGAGGAATCCAAAGGGGGAGATCATGGAATGGCATCGGTCTTGGCTTGCTCTGTCATTATACATTTGTTCTTGATTGTATGACAATGATTCCCTCCTAAATGTAAGACTATCTTGAATGAATAAAAAAAAGCTTCATTCCCAAGATTAGCACCTCAGTTTGTTCCACAAGACCCCTTATCTCTCCAAGTGGCCATCTTGGGTTTCCTGAGAGGACAGTGAACTCTGAATAGTTAGGGAAGGTTCTCAGCCAGCAACTGGCTTCTGAAGGAGAGGAAGCAAAAACTGCAAATCAACCATTTGTAGTGAAAACATGCATTTTAAGATCGCACCACAAAGGAGAATATTCCATTTCATGCCATCATACATTTTCATGGGAAAAATTACATAAAAAA
>PVKS010043757.1:0-14717 GCA_004027875.1 Aplodontia rufa | reverse complement strand
TTTTTTTTTAATCTATTAAAACTCACGTAAAGCCAAATGCATGGAGATGGAAAAAATTATGCTGAGTGAAATATCCCAAACTCAGAGAATTAAGGGCCGAGTATTTTTGCTCATATGTGGGAGCTAGAATAAAATCTAAGACACATTGAAAGTTAACTAAGCTCAAAAAATAAACTCTACATAGGTGAATTTTCACATAAGCAGGGGGAACCATAACTACACAGCTGTGGGGAGAAGAAAGGGGGGCAGGGAGGGAAAGAGAGATTGGGGAGGTTATCAATGCAACTAGGAACTTTCCACTCCCATGAGAAGCCGAACTATACACAGGCAGGTAGAGAAGTCAGAAAATTGAAAAATTAATACACATGAATATGCTTTATTTATATCTATAATGTGGGGGTAAAGCAAAGGAGACAAGTGAGTGGGGAGTGGTCAAAGGGGGGAGATCCTGGATTAGTATTGGCCTTAACTTACTTTGTCAATATCCATGTATTTGTGAATATATAACAACAATTCCTTCTAATGTGTACGACTATGTCAAATGAATTTAAAAAAACAAAAAAAAAATAGAATAAAGAAGAAAAAAACTCATATAAGAGCACACAAAAGATATCAACAGAACTAGGATGAACCCAAAACATCACTTGTTCCTTTGGGGAAATTTTATTTTATGAACCTTGACAGCATACTTAATAGATACATGCTTCCTCTGGTTAAATAAATCCATTTTAAGCTAATCAAATATTATTAGCTTTAGTTTCTATTTTCTCTATTTGCCAAATGAAGAGCTTCAGGATTAGCTAAACTATTAGAAATCCATTTGTTTGCCTCTTTGAACAACAACAAAAAAATGACTCAGCCAAAATATTGATGTTTGGTTTGTTTTCTTCTATCGTGACACAGCACACTAAATTATCAGTACTTTTAAAGCCAAATTTAATTTGTTACTTTGAGAAGGCTTCAGAACACTGATTTGATATAAAAACATGACATTCCTTAGAATCTTAAAACTACACATAACCATTCCAGTGGTGGGGAGAGAAAACAAGGATAAATGTAGATGTACTGTATTCATTGCTTTATTTCTATTTGCAAATACTTGCATTCAATTCTAGGAACTTGGCTGGCAATATACTGTTTCTCTTGATAAACAGACAGCAGGACACATTGATGTACAGTTTTTCAATTGCTGCAATTTATACTGGTCCCCAAAGAGAAGATTATTCTATACAATAAAGAGAGGTTTAAACATCAACTCTCCAGTTTTGCCAGAAAAGGAGTCATATTTCAAAATCTTCTCACAGGTTGAAACCTCAACATTTTTCTGCCAGGGATAAAATGAAGTTATGTCTCATTCTACTTTCAATATTTAGATTGAGTTCAGCACTGTTTTCATAATGCATACATGCAGTTATGGAATCTGACATACTAGTCCACTTTTCTCGATCTTCACAGGTAGTACATATTTAATATTTATGCCCACACTAATCTAAGGTCAGCATAGGATTTTTTTACCATAAAAGGTAAATTTTGAAAATTCTATCAAACATCCTTGCAAGGACACAGACAATTCATTCCAGAAGTAATTTTATAAAGAGAACTTAGATTTACTGGGCACTTATTGCACATTGGGCAATGTGCAGTATGCTTTCCACGGGTTATCTGGCTTATGCTCTGCAAAGTCTTCAGAATATGATAACACTATTATTATCCCCATTTCACACACAAGAAAGGAAGCTTAGACACAAAAAGATTAAGTGACTTTCCCATGGCTGTGCAGTTAAGAAACTGCTGAGCGAGGATTTAAACCCAGGCAATCTGGCTAGAGAATTAATAACTAGGCCTTCGTGCTGCTTGCTGCCTAATACTGAGGCTCTTTTGTGTTTTCTAAAGGTAAGAGATAAAATATGCCATGCATGTGTTAAACGATCAGGAACATGGTCAGAATTCAATAAACAGAACCTCTATTATGAATGAATAAAAAAATACCCAGTTTGATGCCTGGCATATAGTAAAGGTGTTTACTATTCAAATATGGGCCTAAGATTTTCTGATTGTACATATTCTATATTATTTTCCTCCCTTTCATTAGTATCATTTTATCAAGTTATATATGTGGAATTAGTATCCAAATTTCTCCCAGTCTTTCTGCTACTTTATTCCTGTATAAGTCCTATTTCATCCTGTAAATAATCTTTAATGTTTTTAATAATTACATAAGGTAAACAGTTACAAGTAACCAGCTTGAAACAGATCACTGGACATTCCTCCCATTCTGTAAACACAGGCTAACCTGTTAGTGACAGGGCACTTTATATCCAAGAATGTTTACAAGCCCTTCAGCCTGTGGAGCCACTTAGTTAAGGAAACAGGTGGGTGATGTCATTCAGGGAGCACATAGCCTGCTTCTACCCTTTTGGGATACTAAGTTTCTCAATTTTTCCAGCACCTGTACTCACAAATGCCCCTTCTATCAGGCATGAAGTGACACACAATAGTTCTAGAACTGGGCTAGGCATGGTAATGAATTTGTTCCAGGTCATTTAAAAGAAAAAAAATCCTTTTCAGAGTATGAAACACTTATCAGCAAACAGAGAATCATAAAAAGAGCTTAGAGTCAAATACCAATGGAAAAAAAGAAACTGGTCTTGTAATTCAGGTTTCAAAAGAAAAAAATTTGAATTGACATGAAGAAGCAGGATCTGGGAGGTCCCACATGCAAGGAGGAGGCTCAGGATGTTACAGGACTCTTGGTAAACAGATCTGTGATACAAAGTCCAGAACTATGCTGAGGTAGCTAATTTAGAGCAAAGAAGAGGAATCAATGACCCCCAAGGGCTCAGGACCTATTAGAAGCATTATTATGGAATAGATAATTCTGTTGAACATCTGCAACCCCAAAGGTGTGCAATTCAATATTTGGTTAATTTTATAAAAATGCAGCTGCTATGTAACCCAGCCATGTATGTACTGCATATCAGTCACACATGTCATATGAAAGTTAAAGCAACTTTTTTTCTTGAAAATTTCTCGTATTTATGCCTATGCATATAATATAGTACGCAGAGGGGCTGAGTGGCTGAGCTCCCTCAGCTTTATGTCTCCCCAGACTCTCATGAAGCAAAGTTATAATATCCAAAGAGACACTTGGCTATTGCACGTGTATCATCAAGGACATACAGCTTCAGTGGCTGTTTTATGGAAAGGATGAAACTTGGAATTGAAGGGAGCAATTCAAGAGGTGGTGGTCCTCCTAAGTCCTGAAATGGACTGGCATGGCAAGTGTAAACATGGGGGTTACTGCATCTACAGGTCCTTACTTTGAGGATGCCTCAGACCTGCAGAGTGTAAAACGGGTCAAGAAAGAGTGTGGGTTTCTCTCACAGACAATCATGGCTATAAGTCCTACCTTCTCCTAAGATAAGGAAAAATACACTGGCACTTGTTATTATAGGGGAAATTACAAGGAAGGAGAGAAACACTGATTCCAAAGATTCCATTTAACACCACATACCTCTAGGTAAAACTGATTTCAAGTAGATCATTCTTTTCAAATCAAATGAAGAATAAATATCCTTATCTAGTTTAACAAGTACAAGGTGCCCCCGAAGGGGGTTAAAAAGTCCCCTCCCCCCAAAAAAAAGGGATTATTACATGACAGGGAAGAAAAACAAATACACTAAAAACTAGCCCAAAGGAAACTTTATCCAATTTGGGGGGAAGACAGTTAAGAGAATGTCACTTAAAAACATCAGCATATCTGGTTTGGAGAGAATCACAACTGGAGCACTGATAAGTAGAAATAGCGCTACCAAGGAAGTTCTAGAACTCTTTATCCAGACAGAACATCAGGTAGTCTCAGAACAGCTGCCTACCCGTAGATAATATCTAAAGGTCAGAGAAATACCTGTTTTCTCCCAAATCTCTCCTCCACAGAGTCAATGGCTTTTCTGAAGTGTCTGTGTTGTGGTACTGCGGCTATGAGCTCTCGATAAAATGTAAACCTATTACCTGAAAGGGATGCTACTTCTGATCACCGCCCGTCCTTAATTTATTAAGTCCTCTAAAAGGACCACTGAAACTTCTGAAGGCAATGCATGGGCAGTTAGAAGCACCAAAATTGGGATGAGAACCCCCCAGAATAACTCTCACAACTTTATAGTTTGGGTTGAGTCTAACTGACCATGATGGCCTTAGTAGAGAAAATATTTAGAGAAGTTGCCAATCTGGCTTCCCATTTCATTCCATACTCAATAAAATGTTATACTGTATCTCCAAAATAGGGTAAAAGTAAGGAAAATCCCCTCTTGAGGGATAATGAGCAGTAATTAAGGTGTCTTATTTTAGAAGCGTGCACATGAATGAATGGTTGGTCATGGCTAAACAATTACTCTCTGTTCAATTTCTGTTTTGTTCAAATCCCTGCTAAGATCTCTGCCAATAACCCAGGTCCTGAAATGCTATCAGTGATTCCAATGACAGGACTAAGAAAGTCTGGTTTGTTTTCTTCCTGCATGGAACAGACAAATATTTACGTTTATCTTCTTTAGCCACAATATTACTAAGTGCCATTGAATTGATTCTTCAGAAATATTTCATAAAACATGTGCTGAAGGTACGCTTTAAGTGACTTAAGGCATACAGATCAAGTAACAATTGAAAATTGCAGAGGCAGGGGAAAAAATAACCCATCAATTCTCCTCTCTTATCTTCCCTCTCCCCTTTTTAAAGCATCTATTTCACTTACCCACTTATAAACAAGTATTTGTTCCGGATGTCTCTTCTGTCCAAAGAAATGTCTAAAGTGTTCTCTGTTCTTAGGTATATCTAAAGTAACGCTGTCATTCATGTTGTACCCTGATGATCAAAAAGATTTGGTTCAGAAAGTCTCAACTGCTATTTCCTCTTATATACTACCGGTAAGCAACTGGGTTAAAAATTTCACGTATACGTTTACTTTCTGGTACCTCTTGAGACCGTAAATTCATCATGTTTCTCAAGACTGTCCTGAAAAACAGAAGTGCTGAGCCAAAAATTTGTAAAACTTATTTTGAGCCGACCTAATTCCTGGCACTGGGCTGGATTTTATCTACTTCGCTAACCTTTAGGAATCTCTCTCAGCTGCTCTGAGTTTCCACATCGGAGAACTGAGTCAAGGAGAACGTACGCACACACCCCGACTCTGCATCGCTTCCCCTCTGCCCAAAGCACTACGCAGATGCTCAGCCACCCAAGCAGCCCCTTCTCCACCACCCCTTTCCCAGCCAGGAACGTACTCAGGGGACCAGACTCTAGGTTCCCGCGGCCGGTTCCCTCTTTTCTCGCTAGAGGGCAGACCGGGCCCACGCAAAGCCCTTCGGCACCAGGGCACGCGCGCACCCAGCCGCCGCTCCCGCAGTCCGGGTTCCCCTCCTGGGCTGGGCTCCGCCGCTGCGGAGCTGGTGGAAGGCGGTGCCTTGGAGTGCAGCGCACCCCAAACTCTGGGAGGATACAAACCGGGACCGTGGTCCCCTTGTCCTCCGCATAGGGCGTAGGGGCCCAGGTGAAGGGCGACCCCTAAGAGCGAGCGCATCAGCCGACTCCGCGGACGCCGCGGGGCAGAGCCAGGATCCTGGAGCGCAAGGCGCAGGCGGAGGCGAGAGGGAGAGGCCATAGCACCCGAGGAATAGGATGACTGGGCCCTGGCCGCGCTGCGCACTCACCTGGGCTCTGGTCTCCCTCCGCGGGTGCGGGGTTCTTGCCGGAGCCTCGGTCCCTCTTCTTGCCCTTCCCCTTGCCTCTGCCTTCTTTGCGCTCGGACATCTCGCCGGAGAAGTGAGCGCTGGAAGCGGACTGCTCCGGGCGAAGGCGACGAGCGACAAGTTTGGTCCAAGGGCTTGGAGCGGTTTGGGAAAAGTTTGTCCCTCGAGGGGAAAGCGAACGGCTGGGCTGTGGCGCTCGCGCTGTGCGGGGGCGTCTCCTGTCGCCTGCTGGGAGCAGCGCGGAAGTGGCCTGAGGTCCCAGTCACCTGGAACTGGCGGTCCCTCCGTCAGGCAGTCGCCCTCGCTCTTGGGGCTGCACCCTCGCCCTGGGTCCCAAGCCTGGCGGCTCCTGTCGTGGACTCTGTCCGCTCCCTCGCAGCCGGAACAGAGAGAGGTGGTCACCGTCCCGCCCGGCTTCCCACAACCCAGGCAGCCGCCGCCGCTCGTCTCCTGCTCTTGCGCTAACCCGGAGTGCCGACAAGTTTTGGGGAACTCCTCGCCAGCTCTTTTTCAATTGCCCCACAGCTACCCACCTCCCGCCCTGCAGGTTGGAGGCTGGCGCCTCCTTTTCACCCTCCCCTTTCCTCGCCTCCTCCCTCTTCCCCACCAGACCCCCACCCCGAGGCGCGGACACGCCACCGGGAGGAGCCTGGGCTCCGCGCTCCCGGGCGCAGCCCTTTTCCTTCTCGCCGGGTCCAGGCGGGGAGCGGGGGGGGGGGGGGCGCGTTGCGCGCAGAGCGGCTGCCGGGAACCCCCGATGGGGGTCGCTGAAAGCTGCGCGCACACGCGACCGCCGCCGTGGCCGCGGGAACCTACCCAAATGGCCCGGGAGGTTCAAAAAAGGGACCTGCCACTCTCACTTTCCTCCGCGGGCAGACGGTGCCCGCAGCACTGGTCCGCTCGCTTTAAAGTGGAAAAAAAATATTGGAGGAAAAAGTTTGCAACTCTGACACTTGCCCCCCAAAACGAAGGCGCTGCAGCCCGTGGGAGGGGGCGGAACGTTTATTTTTCCAGAAAAGTTCATTTCTTTCTCAACTTTTTAATGAAGCTCTCCTACCTAGGGAAAAGATAAACTCTGAGAGGAGGAGAGTTTAAGGTAAGACCGGAAGGGCTCCAGGAACCTCAAGGATGGCCAGCCTGCAACTGTATCTGCACCTTGAGTTGTTCTGCCTTCACGTGCTTAAAAACGGGTGTGTTAGAATTGTCATCTTCAGTTTTTTCTCAACGACAAAACAAAATTTTTAAAAATGGCCTTTTCTAAAGGAGTATCAAACGCTGTAACGATTAGTACAACTTGCATTTCAAAGGATTTGATAAGATACGTAAGATACGGCTCAAAGCCAACAATAATTAAAATCACTGCGATAGCTGGGAGACAGCCAGTTCCCCTAAATGGGAGAGCAAGAAGGGAGAGGTAGAATGAAGCGATCAGTTTAAGGAGATCCTTAATTCATCAATGCTAGTTTTCTCGGATTCAAACTTTCCTCAGAACTGCATGTGCAACCTACTAGTTCCTTGCCCTCCCTCTGGTGGAGATTTCTAAAGAGCAGTGAAATCAAGAAAGCATTGGTCCTTTTTGTCCCTGCAGAGGACAAAAGCTAAAGACCAAAATAATCCCCACCACACCGCATCAGGGAATGATCCAGAATGACCTCCATGTGGTGATCACTCCACCACAGCTGTGACTGAGACTGTCTTAGGACTGTTCATGTACAGTGACATACCCTGGCCTTGTGGTCAGGAAGTGGTGAGCATGAACAATCCATGTTCAGCATCTACTATTCCACTTCTAAAGCTACTTACTCCTCCTACTTTTCCTTCTCTGGGACTAATACTAACTGAACCATTGGCCACCTCCAGCCTTCTCCGGATTCTCTTAATTACCACCGTATAAGTAAAGGTGAAATCCTACATATCCTTGATATGCACATGGGAAGAGCGGGAGTCAAAGGGGTTCCTTTTTAAACTGTCCTAAAGTAAGAGTAATTTTATTCTACTTTAATTTGTGTTGGAATTAGAACCAAACTGTGTTGGAATGGGCTTGTTTTAAAATGTTATAGCAATATGGCCATGGTTCTTTGCTTTTAAAACATTTGATATCTAGATATATTCCGACAGCTTTCCAGCAAACACCAAATATAATTTTCACTGTGCCACAAAACCAATAGAGCCAAAGACTATGGATATATGCCAACAGTACTGTAATATTCAACAGAGCAAATGTAAAGTGGACTCTGAATATTGGGTGAAATAACTCTGCTTTCCCAGGAGGGGCCACTGCTCAGCAAGAAGGGACAGCAAAATTCAGAAAACATGAGTCCTTTCCATGATATTTTATCTCAAGGATGTGAGGCAGCATGTAAGAGTTTAGTATAATCTAGCCACATGTTATCAAACATATTATTTTGGAATTTAAGGGCTTAAGCGTAAATGTATTTTGAAACTAAAAATAAATTTAAGATATTCCCAGATAAAATAGAAAGCCAGTAGTAAAACTCATGCCTGTGGAAATACTATAATTCAGTAATGTTTGTTTTGGGTCTACATATTTTATTTCATAAAAGAACTTATTTCTAATTAATAGTAATTTTCACATGAGGATAATGGAAAAATTTTCAATTTTTTGATAATATTCTATTTGAACAAACCTATTGAAATAGTTGACAATCTTCCAAAACTAAGCAGAAATAACCTTGGAAAAGATGATTGATATTCCATTACCTTTAAAGTAAAATATGACACCAGCATTTTACAGAAATTTTAGCAATGGGGAATGGATGAACATGAAAGGGGGAAAGTGAATATAAATTAACATTTAATAATTGTTTTTCCTTGGTTTGACAAGACAGAGGGAGGAAAGGACAAAACTTGCAATGCTAAGTGTCGAAGGAACTTTAAAGATGGACAGTAAAGTGGCAGTTGAATGACAGGGTTGCTTTCTAAAACTATGTCCAGATTCTAGAGCCCATTTTAGTTGTCCGTTGTAACTGACTTGCCAGGAAATTCATGGCAATGTCCAAAAATGTTTTCTACTATTATATTGTTTAAATGTCTTTTTTCTAAAGACATACTAACTTCTCATGTTAATGTCTCAGGAATTGATTTTATTACATTATTTACAACCAGTATAAAGATAAACAAATAAAAGTCAGTTTCTTTGATATTTAAAACATTTATGTGATTTATTCAGAGTTTAAATTGTCCTTAATTTATTCATCTCTTTAGTCAGTGAGTGGCAAATAAATTTCAACATTTTTAAAAAACCTTCAAACTGATTAGAATAAGAGACAGAGAAAGGAAGAATTTTTGCTTTTCAAAAAATATTAAATGTGAAACACAATTGTATACTTTTGAAATGTTACAAAATTTTCATGATTTAATTTTATTAATTTATTGGGTAGTGTTCAGCTCTGAAAGCATGTGTGATATAGAGCATATCAGCTCTAGGCAAACGTGTCAACCTGTCAACATATGTCATCTGAGAAAAGGAAAATTATAAATTAACACCTTGAGAAAAAGGCAAAATGTGGATCTTATATAAAATGATAGCTTAAAAGAAGTACAAAACCATTTTCCATTTCTTTGTCTCAACTTAACTTTTAGAAGTGCTCTTACTATCTACAAAGCTGGTCAAATATACCATTTTGGTAATTCCCTTTTGGGAACTGCTCCAAGAAGATTTTAAAAAGAAAAAACAATATACTAAAGAAGACTAATAAGTGAAGATTGAGTGCATTTTTGCAAAATACTATGCACATTAAAAGTGTTGAGAATTTAATTTAGAATATTGCAAATAGTTACTTTTAACTTTTAACTGAAGTAAATGAAATAACTTAAGGTAGTTTAAACAAAGATTACTTTCTAAATAACTTAGTGATGAAGTTGATGTTAATGAAGATGTATGAATGCAAAGCAATTCTCACAAAGTCAACTCCAAAACAACTACTGAATATTTATGATTTATTTGTTCAACAAGCATTTATTGAGCAGTAGCAGAAACAAAATACTGCTTCTTTTTTCATGAAGCTAAAAAATTATGGGAAAAACATAAAAACAAAGTAATTATTATAATATATTTTGGAAAGCAGAGCTACATAAGCTTTCTGGAGCTCATAAAATTTGAGGGACCCTTTAAAAGGAAAAGAATACAACATTGGAAATACAAGTTTAGGCTAAGAGTTTATCAGTTGAATGTCACAAGCTTAGCACATGAACAGCCCTGGGTTCAATGCCCAGTACCAAAATAAAGCAAAGTATACAGATTCTGGTACAAGAACAAGAAAGACAGTCCTTACAGTGAGCAACCTTGGTGTTTCATTAGCTTTGTGGAAATTCACCTCTATAAATTTCAAGCATATTCTATCATCTCCAATAACTATAGAAAGGCTATGAGAAGATTATACCCTATCTTACAGATTAGTTAATACTATCACTACCAGTGGGAGACATTAACAATCAAAAGGAATATACTTAAAACTATTCAGAACACTGCAGTAGTGTGCACTTATAATCTCATTGACTCAGGAGGCTGAGGCTGGCGAATTGCAAGTTCAAGGCCAGTCTCAGCAGTTTAGGGAGACTCTATCTTAAAAAGAGGTGGGGATGCCAGGTGTCATGGCCCATACTTACAATCCCAGTGACTTGGGAGGCTGAGACAGGAGGATTACAAGTCTAAGACCAACCTCGGTAAATTAGCGAGGCTCTATGCAGTTTAGCGAAACCCTATCTCAAAATAAAAAATGTAAAGGACTGAGCATGTGGCTCAGTGGTTAAGCGCCTCTGGGTTCAATTCCTGCTACAAAAGAAGGGGTGGTGCTGGGCATGTAGCTCAGTGGTAGAACGCCAGTACCACACACAAACCTAATAATAACAGCTGAATTGAACACACACTGTCCTGTGAGGGAAGCAAATGAAGTGAAAATAGCCTTAATAATTCATGGATTAGTTCTTTTTCTGTATATATAGTCTCTTAGAATCAATATGCAAGTTAAATATGTTAAGCAAAGTGCTTCTAACCAGCTAGATGTCCTTGTGAAACTAGTAATGATGTCCTCTATTACATTTAACAAATAATAAAATTAACAATTAACTAGTATTCCTGCTCTGAAAAGAGCCAATTTCATAACACAATTGTGAGCTTAGAATCCAAAGAAAAATGCTAAAAAGCTCATATCAAAAATCATTAAAAAGAAATCTATGCTTATATTTCTCAGCTTTAAAAATTTACTATATATCAGTGATCTTTTATTATCTTTGTGAATTTTTTTAAAGACAGAGAGAATTAATATTTTTCTTCTGGTTTTTGTTTTTCCTTTATTTATTTGTATATGTGGAGCTGGGCATCGAACCTGGAGCCTTGTACATGCCAGGCAAGTGCTCTACCACTGAGCCACCTCTCCAGCCCCTCTTTGTCATTATTATTAATGGTAAGATTACTCATGATTGCACTTTTATGATTGATATCATGGATTAAATATAGACAACACAGTTGAATACTACTGCTAATTTCATTTTTTTTCCTTCTTCATTGCTTTTTTTTGGCACTATTTAGTAATTAAGCCAGTATCATAAATCTCTTTTGTGGTAACATAGATACATAGGCCAACAGGTTTTGAAGATGCCTTAATTTCTTATAAGAATACCATCCCACTCAACTTTTCAGTTATTCTTTCTGACCACATCAATTATTTATCTTTTATCTTCCTCAATTCCCTTGCAACACACCTTAATTCAGATGTGTAAGTGATGCAATTTATCTCTAATTTATAAGTGTGCAGTTACATGCACAAACACATACACATGTTGATGATTCCTGTGAGTATACATCTATTTGTATGTATACATATATGTATATGATGATGATGGTTGTGTAGGTACTTTTTCTCATTTTGTTCGAAATGCGATATATTGTATTTGAATGTGATCATATATAAGGCAGCGGTTATATATTCTTTTATTCACTTTTCTCATTATTATCCATTAGAATTCCTAGCACTATACTTTGCACCTGCTCAGCACTAAATACTTTTGAGTGGAATGAAATGAATATTCAAAACCTGGTTCTGATATGACATTTTTTTCATCAACTACTGATTACCTACTTTGACACCTCTTCTGCAACCAACCCACCTCCAAGTCCTATCGTTTGTCTTCCATCTCTTTTATCCTTCTTCCCTAAGTGCTACCCAAATCCAAGCCTTGCGTCCTTACTTGCTTTGACTACAGTAGAGCAGTCTACCTGAACTATGGCTTCCTCCATATTTTCCACAATGGTCAGAGCAGTCTTTGTGAAATGCAAATCAAATGCATTCACTCTTTGCTTCCAAGAACTATATCCAGTGCAGAGCTAAACTGTACTCAAGTCTAGCCTCATCTCACTGCGCTTCCTGCAGAGGCCTCCTTACAAGCTGCCTGAAAAGCCAGCCATGCTCCCCAGCCCCTGCGTCTTTGCACTTTCTGGTTCCCTTGCCTGAATTTCCCCAGAACTACCCCCCTCTGCCAAATTCCACTTGTTGTTCAGGCTTCAAATGAAATTATTTGCTTGGTAAAGCTTTTCATCACTGTTTGATTCTCCCATCACACTTTCTGCAACTCCATCACAACATTTCTGCAGTTTGCAATTATGTGATTATTTTTGTGATTAGTTTTTACAATAATTTCTTTCCACTGGGTATGAATCTACTTGAGGGCAAAAACTATTTCATGTTCAACCTTCTACGTCTAGAACTATACCTGTCTCATCTTAGCCAAAACATGCATTTTGTTAGTGATTAAAATGAAGATCAATAGAGTTATTTTCATAAGCACCTAAGAGTATAATATGCATGTGTATATTGTGTTTTGGTTTATTTAATTAGATTTTAAGTGCTAATGATGATTGTAATACCAGGCATGACACTTTGGGGTACCTTTCATTAAAATAAGCCTAAGTATAAATACATAAAATTAAAATTCTGACTCATCATGATCTCTCGATGTTTTTTCCTAAGGAGTGATGTAATAAAATTTATGAAATGATAAAATGTCAAGAATTTTTTTTTCTTTCTCTCTGTCTCTCTCTCTCATTATAGGGATCAAACCCAGGGACACTCTCCCATTTAGCTACATCCCCAATCCTTTTAATTTTTTTTTAAATTTTGAGACAAGGTCTTGCTAAGTTGCTAAGGCTGGCCTCCAACTTATGATCCTAACACAGTATTGTTAACAGGGCAAAAAAAATCACTTCTTATCCTGGGCATGATATAAAGTTCTTCTTTCCACAAGATTATTTTTCACTTCACATACCAAAGGTAGTCCCCATGTAAGCCTGACTCAAGCTGCAGCCAGCAACCACCTTAGAACTCTCTTGGAGTTCAGATTTAATTCCTCAAATATTTTGCTCTTATCATCCATATTCATATAGCACATACAAAGGAATTTCTCCACACATACTTGGGGCTCAGATTCTGTGAACATTTAGTATATAACCAAGAGAGATCAGATGCTTCAATGCCTTTTAAGAGTCAATCCACAAGACCCTTTACAAGGTTAACATCTTCTTTCGTTTCACAGGCACTTGCTTCATTATTGTGAAAATATTCACCCCCATTAAATTTATAGTGATGCTAAAATAAATTAAATGTCATGAGTGATGAATTAATATGTCAAATATTTGAACAGTGAGAGTAATTTAGCAGGTCAACTCTTTTCTCTGTATGTTCCACAAGAGACACCTGGTAGAAAGCATTTCCAAACCAGATTACAGTGTATAGGAATTTACTTCATAATCTCATCATGATAGCTGGGCTGCACAGAATGAAATGTTGACCCATGATATTCTATATCTGGCCCAGGCATGCAATGCGATCATAATTATATTTTCCTTTCCTTTGCACATTATTCTTTATAACTTTCTTAGTAAATCCTTATGGAAACTACCCTCCTTTTGTTCAGTTCCTCCTCATGTAGAGCCCATTACTTCATATATCTAACTTGACTAGGGATTTTTAGTTTCAAGCTGAGAGTGAAGTTCTCAGTGGAGTGTTACAACCATCTCCACCCCTGGATCGAGGCCTAGAAGTCAGCTTACTCTGCAGCAGACCAACTTTGAACAAGATATATGTTAGGGAATTCTTATGCATGTGTGTGTTAATAATATATATGTGTCTTTCAATTCTCATTCAATTGGGAAAAGAATTTCACAAGTATTAACAACTCAAGAAGGCAAGCTATCTTTTAAAGATGACTTAGCAGGATAATTAGCTAACTTGATGGAAACCAAATGAATGTCCAAATAATAACTGGTGACCACTCATGCAGAAGATTACATTCTTATGGAAAATATTGTCTTTGCTGCTTAATCAAAAAGTCTGGGTTTGTTCCAACACTTCCCATAGGTGCGAGATGGAAACCACCTAATTTAAGTGGAGCAGGAGCTCTGGTCTTGCCTAGGTTCTTAATAAAGTTTATGGAACTCATTGGGGCCCAGAGAAATTCTGGAGTGGTCCTTGGCCAGAGGCATTCAAATGACTGTCTAAGGATATGCTTGGATTAGTGTTTGTGAGTGATCTTTGTTTCATCCTAGAGTTACTGAAGTCTCAGGGATCCCAAAAAGCGGTTATACTCAGAGCGCAAAAATTCTTTCAGTTCAGCTGAGGGTCACTGCCACTATCGCATGTTGATAGTTCACAAGTGTACATCTACTGCTCTAAATTCTGTCTGAACTTCAAGCCTCTATTTCCAAGTACCTCAAACTTAGAATGTCCCAAATGCAGTTTACTAATCCCCAATCCTGCTCTCCAAATAAAAGCCAGGCTCAGCTCAAAATCAGAAACAAGTGTCATCCTTCATTTTTCTTCTTCCATCTTCTTTTCCTCCCCTGAATCCAGCCACTTGGTCCCCCCAATTTCAGCACATACACCTCCAAAGTGGTTGTTACTTTCACCCCTTTTACTTTGCCTCTTTCCTGCTCTGAGTCGTTTTTGTCATTCTTTGACC
>PVKS010043756.1:0-14699 GCA_004027875.1 Aplodontia rufa | reverse complement strand
AGTCCCTGGTTGACGAGTTGTCATTTCATTTTGGTCTTTTTTTTTTTTTCAATTTATACTCAAGCACAGCCTAATTTATTTCAGAGCCTGGCTTAATTGATATTTTAATTATATTCTTACACCCTGTAACAATTTCAAATGAGAGCAGGTACACAAAATGAGATGATGAATGTGAAAGCATTTAGAGAACTGTGAAATATTGTTGTTAGTGTTGCTTTTGCAGTATTCTAAGATTCCCAAAGGAAATTACTCAGTTCATGCATCTGCCGCTAAGGACTGGCCTCTCTAAGGCAAGGTGGACAGGCGCTGCAAGGGGGATGAAGAGGAGACGATGGGCACTCCAGGAACTCTTGAGTTGCAATATGGACTCTGCCCATGACCTTGGATGTGTCCTTGAATAGCACTTGACAAGCCTGGGTTCCTAGCCAGATTAAAAAAAATACTGGCAAGGAAACTCTAAACCCCAGTTTTTCCATTAGACAAAACCAAATGCTGTGTTCCTTCATCCATCTAGTTAACAGGAATTCTGTATCTACTATTTGTAGGCAATGCACCTTGCAGTAGGTGCATTGAAGATTTTAACAATAATAAGACATAGTCTCCTAGAATTCGTATAGCCAAACTAATAATATGAGTATGTTTTTAAGTCAGTGATTTACCTGATGTCTTTGGGGGTAGACAATTGCCAAACAGTGATACAAATACTATAACAGCATGTAAATTTTAGAACAAGACCTAGTACAGGGCAAGGCACATAGTTGGTATTTGATAACTCCTAGTTGAACTAACAGAAGTCATAAGAACAGGGCACTGTGAAAGCAGCTGGGAGAGTGCCCAGCCCAGGTGTGAGGTCAAGGAAGGCATCCTGGGGGAGTTACCCCTGATGCCTGAGGTTTCATCACTTGGATCCTGAGAAACCTGGGCTGGCAAGAGCTGGCCTCTAGGGAGGAAGAGACAAGACAGCACAGGACCCATCCCTACCCTGCCTCCGGTGCTGACAGCAAAGGGGCCATGGGCTCAGTACTCTGCTGAGAGAGGCTCAGGTGGTTGTAAGAAATTTCCAGGACTGAAAAAGGTGGTGGTAGTGGTGGACGCTGCCTCCTACTGCAGCTGAAATTTTTGCAATGATGGCCACTTGGATCTCACCTTACCCACCAAGGCCCCATTGCTGCCACCTGACTTTCACTGAGTCGCTGGCAAGCTCCACCAGCAGGAGCACAGCAAAATCCAGGCCTAAATTACGTATTTCAGCTCCTTCCTAAAATGTCCTGCTATGACCAGCTTGTCAGGCATCTGTCGTCATGTCAGAAACATGAGGCCAGCTCTATCAACTCATGTCCACAGCCATGCAGAATTTGAATCAGGCTGAAGAACTGGGTTATTCCATTTATTGCTTGGTGGGAACACAAACTGGAAGAACTGCTCTGGGAAAGCGACTGGTAGTGCAGGTGGGTGAGTGGCAGGGAGAATCTAGTCATGCTGGTCACAACCGCAGGGTTTCACTCTCAGCTCACCACTCACTAGCTCTGGGGCCCTGAGCAAGCCACAGAACACGTATGAGCCTTAACTTCCTTCCCAAGTGAAGCATTTGGAGGGATGATGTGACCTGCAGCACACGGGACGGATCACAAATGCTCAGGAGCTGAGGCACAATTCATAAGCCAACATCATAGCAGATGTGTGGCCCATGTGACTGAGAGCACACATCCACGCCTGCCTCAGGCATCTCCCAACCTACCCTACCATATCAGCCAGGGCCTAGCAGGAACAGCTGGCACTCAAATCAGACCATTTGAAGAGCTTAATGAAGACATTGCGTGTGAAGGTGTGGTCAGGCTAACCGGAGGCCTCAGGGAAGAGTGTAATGCTGGAGCTAGTAACAGTCTGGCACTCTTACATGAGAAGGGGTGAGTGGCAAGAGTGCATACCACAACCCAGATACAGACAAAAGTACCTGGGGAACCTTGTGATGGGGATGCAACCTAGAATGGAGGGACGCAACCAGAGTTTTCAGCCTACAGGCAGGTGCCCAGGGGAACAAGCACCCCACCTCCCCTCTGCCTCTCCATTCCCCTGCCAATACCCCCCATTGGCCAAACTCAAAGAGAGCTAAAAGCTAAGGCAGCCCTTTGATACAGTCCACACAGGTCAGCCTAGGGCCAGAACAGGATGAAGAAGGCAGAGAACTTAGATATGGAGGGGCAGACAGGAGACAGCTAGCACACCCCACAAAACAACCCAAGAAACACAAAACCTACCAAAATAATGAGAGAACAAAAACAGCAAGATGGTGGTGATACATTCCCCGCCTCTTATTCTACCTCTGTCCTGTTGACCCTGGAGGGGTAAGAAACTACAGCCAACTAGTCAACAGATTGAGGAGGTGGAAAGGAGGTACAAAGAATGAATGAATGAATAAATAAATAGTTAGCTGTGCCTCCTTTTCCCACTGTACCCTCTTAGCCTGAAGAAAACTTGAGCTAAAGAATATATCAGTTAGAGTAGGATAGGCTAAGTAATAAACATGCAGTAACTAAACATGTCTTAGTGACTCATCACAATAGATGTTTGCTTCTTGCTCATGTAATAGTACTTGATATCTCCAGGTTGTGCAGAAAAAGGCAGGGAGCTTTGCTTCATCCAATTATTCAAGGTCTCAGGCTAATGACCCTTAACACAGAGTTTCCAACAACATCCTAGGTATCACTACCATCTCAGCCAACTAGGAGGATGAAATAGTATGGAGGAGCATTCATAGAAAAATTTTAAGGGACAGGCCTGGTAATGAAACCCTTCCCTTCTACTCACATTTCATTGGCTAGAGCTCAGTCACATGGTCACTTCCAACCACAAGTGAGATTGGGAAGTGTAGTCTTCAGGCCAGACATGTGATCAGCATTTTTATTATAATGGAAAATTGGGAGAAGAATGAATTTTGGTGGTTGTTACAGAGAACCTCTATTACAGAGAAAGCTCAAATTAAATCCTGAAGTTTGCAATTACACAGAATGAATGCTTAACTTACTGAAAGGATCAGTTTTGTAATTACAGGTTACAAGAGCACTTTCGTTATTTGTCAGTGGTTGAAAGAGTTATGAGTTCTGCCCTAGACTTTATAAAGGAACAAAAATTACTAGCCAGAGGGCAGATGTGGACTGGCTTGGCGACTGTTTGAAAGTTGTTCACTTGTTCTCTAGGGATGCCCACTTGCTTTGTGTGCCATTTATTCTGTGATCAGTAGAAGGGTAATATTTTTATCTCTTTTTACTTGTCTGAGGGAAAATGTCTAAATCTCTTACACGTTACTTTTAAAGAGAGGAAAATATAAAATATATATATTTTGAGTCAATGAAGTTACCCAGTATTCCTATTCTAATTGCATTCAGTTCTTTACCAACCACCATACCCTCTACTTTAAATATATATATACACATATATATGTATATACATATATATATCCATGCAGTAATATTTATTTTCCTGTTTCTGTTGGTGGTGCCTCTTGTGATCAAGCTCCTCAGACTAAAAGTTGTTCCATTTGCTGTGAAATCCCCTTTGTCTCCTCCTCCCTTGCCCTGGCACCCAGTTGGTGATCAAAACCTTGGCATGCACAGGAGGTTGGTCATGGAAGTCAGGGAGGGGAGCTGAGGCAGCAGCTCAGAGAGTGCAGGCTAAATCAAGGACCCATCAATGAGCAACCAGCACACGCAGGAGCTATTAAGAGACAAAAATGCCTCAGGGAAAATTACAGAGAGATCTGAGTCAGGGTCTAAAATTGGTTAAGGAAATTGCCAGGGATGATTGGGGCTCATAGATGTCCCCCTGAGGCCAAGTTCAGAGGACAGCACTTTAGACTGCATATGACTTAATCCTGCTTACTCCTAAGTAAATCTTAGAACTCAGAGATCACTTTCTGACCCCATTTCCTTATGATCATCTGTCTACATTATAAATGATGGAGCTGGGATTAGAACCTGGTGCAGATTCTCTGCATTCTCCAAGGCAATATTTCCTCCACAGTGAAAATAACACTCCCAGGACTACTGACAAGATGATACATGTAAGGTGTGTACCCTAACGATGTTAGTTTTCTAGGGCCTCCATGATAAGGTATCACAGACTAATTGAAACAACAGAAATGTGGGTCTCACAATTCTGAAGTCTGGAATTCCAAGATCAAGGTGTTGATAGGTGGGTTTCCTCTGACAGCCATGAGGGAAGGATCTGTCCCAGGCCTCTCTTCTTGACTTGTTTATGGCCGTTTTCTCCTTATGTTTTCCCATCGGTATCCCCCTGTATGTGTCCGTGTGCTAATCTCCTCTTATTATAAAGATTCCAGTTATATTGGATTAGGGCCCACTCTCATCATCTCAATTTACCTTAACAACCTCTATAAAGACCCTTCTCTGAAAGCAACACTTAAAGTAGTAGGGGTTTACCCTTAAGCATCTAAATTTGGCAAAACGCAATTCAACCCAGAATACTAGCCAAATGGTCACAGCCATTGCTATGATCCTGGAATTCAAAGACCCCCCCCAATAATCTCAACCCCAAATTCACTTTTGCACCCATCCTTATATTCCTTGACCCCATCTCAATCAAACTCTTTTGGTCACTGTTAGCTAAAACCCCTTGAAATTCCCTCCAATATTTTCCTGTACTATAACCTATCCTGTGGCAACACATGCTAAATCTTCCTCCCAGCGTAAGACGTCAATCCTTGACCATTCTCACCATCCGATCATTTGAAAGAAAAAAGAAAACTGAGTCATGAAACTGTAACAGTGTGTTCAGTGTTATCACCAAGATGACTATTACTCTGTTCTTCTGTATTCCTAAGTTTCTTTTACATTTTAGGAAACAGGCTCAGAGTAGTTACATACTGTGTTTCAGGTCACCCAGCAAGTGAAGGCTAGAATGTGATTCTAACTCCACCTGCCTAATACCACATTGATCTCTGCATGCTGAACTCTCACAGCAAAATGCTCTGAAAAACAGTAGCTACTGAGCAATGCAAACTGGTCAGCATGGCCTACATCACTTCCTTTTAAACTTCCTGATACTTGAAGATAGAAATTATCATTCCCTTTTAGCAGAGGAGAAAACTGAGGCTCACAGAGCTGAAGCAATTGGCTGGTGAGGAAGAGCCAGGCTCAACCCGGATGTGTCTGGCTCTAGACTAGACTCTGAATGATTTCCACACACTATGCCCAAAACGAACTGGATTCCAGCGTGGTCCAGTTTCCCCTCTTAGCAAGACGAGGAGCATAGCTGAGAGAGAGCTACCTTTAGCATCTCCCTGGGGAGTTCCTTAACTGACAGTAGAGGAGGTGTGGAATCATCTGGCCAGCTGCCGACCTCAGTGGTCCAATTTTCCCACCCCCACCCCACCTCCAGTGTCCTCCAGGGACATCATCCTCTTGCCTTTTGGTCAGCAGGGCCCTTCTGAGGCTGCAGCAGGCCTTGTGTATGGCTTTGACAGGCAATGGTCTCCTTGGGGAAGAGGGCAGCACCTGCTGAGGCCCCCTCACCAGCCCTCTGAGACTCCACTCAGCACAGGCCAGGGTGAGCGATGGGGAAGGCACAGGGTCCTTGATTCAGTTGTGGAGGCTGTGAGCACCTCTCACCTAGGGCTGCTTCCCAAGCCTGAGGTTAGTGCCTAGCTCTCTGCTGGGCCTCTGCTCTGCCAGGAAGAAGCACAAATATGGTTAAAAAGTCATACCATCATGATTCCCAGTCTGTGAGGCTGTGCTTCCCATGTCAATGAGCAGCCAGCCCCCCATCGATGTTTCTGGATTCTGTCATTGCTTGGGGAAATGCCATGTTTACCACTGTGCTGTTAGTGCAGCACACAAGCTAAGATGCAAACAACTCCACATCACTGCAGATGTTTCTGATGGCGTGGTTCTAGCTGTGTGGAGCATGTGCTTACACATGATCACACAGGAGGAAAAGAGCAGGATCCTCTGTCACGAAAGGCAAGCATGGGGACACTGCATCAGAAGGCATTTCTAGTCTGGTGTGAAATTTACTCTGATCCCTGCACTTGAAACCACATGTACTCTCTTGCTTGAGATTGATCACTATCTGATGAGAGTATGAAATGAGAAGCTGAATGTTTAAGCAGCTTTCAAAGAAACCCTCAGTGAAGCTTTTACAGGAACTGGAAGAGGGAAGAAGCAAACCAACTTAAGGCAAGTCACTGACATTTCCTGGGCCTCAGCTGCCCAATCTGTAAAGAAGAGATACTGATATTTAATCAACTGACCAAATGAGGTTGCCTTTCTTATTCTTCCTTCAAGCTCTGAAATATGAGACACTTTGGAGGCCTGTGATTTCATGCCAAAAGAATATGCAAAGTAACATGCCCAGATGCCCTGCGGTTCCTGCTGGCTCCGGGGAGGTGGCCAGTCCTACCCTGACATTTGCAGGACACAGGGAAAGATTACAAACAGAGGTGAATGCATCATATGTTAAAATATTTAAAAGTTATAAATCAAGCAAATAAACTAAGTAAAATATGCTTTTTCCCCCTCCTATCTTGACAAATAGATCTACACAATGACCTAAAAGGCCAAGTTAGACTCCAGAATTCTTAAAGCCCCTGAGAGTTCTGCCACAGCCTCAGGCTTCGCCTTCACTTCCAGCTCCCGTCTTCTGCAAGTGACCTTGCACATGTTTGTGAGCAATGCAGCCTGCATTTTTGTGCTCTGCACACACACACAACAGCCAATGGTCTGGGCATGTGTGCACCCACAGCTCAGTCCACCCTATTGAGGATGGAGCCAAGAGGCCTGGAAATGGACTCAGGGTGGGAAGTCCCAATGATAATGGGCCAATTTCAATCCATGAGAAAGAACCAATGAAGAGATTCCACTTAAAAGAATATGAACTACTCCAAAAACTGAAAAGACCAAAAGTTTGGTGCACACTGATGAAGTGTGGGAAGCAGATGCTCTCATCCTGTGGCTGGTGGGAGTGAAGGTGGTACAAGCCCTCAGAAGCACAGCGTAGGAGCGGCTATAAAAATCACACGTGCATATGGTCAGCATAGACCCAGCAAGTCCACATCTACTTACGGAACCTTGAGAATCACATCCACAAGAAGGAATATTCATGGCAGCATTTTTTATAGTAGTAGAACACTGGAAGCAACCAAAAAGTCTACCAATGACAATGGGAGTGAATTCAGCAATGTCCTCCACGCAATAGAATAGTACAGAGCAGATTGTCCAGGAGCCCATTCACAGAACGATCTCCAACACACGTCACTGAGCGATACACTCTCAAGAAAA
The DNA here is from genome assembly GCA_004027875.1 of Aplodontia rufa. Taxonomy (NCBI): domain Eukaryota; kingdom Metazoa; phylum Chordata; class Mammalia; order Rodentia; family Aplodontiidae; genus Aplodontia; species Aplodontia rufa. The sequence goes on along the minus strand of PVKS010043756.1, from coordinate 7,404 downwards.
GCACCTGGGACAGCGGTGGCATGCTGAGATTTGTGTGAATAAATAACACATATTCAATGTGCAGACCTTCTGGAAGAACCCAAAAGAGAGTGTTAACAGTGGCCTGCCCCACTGAGACAGCTATGACAGGGAGACTTTCGATGGCATCTCTTTTCATGCCTTTTAAATATTGCACTATGTGTCTGTTTTACATATTGCAAAATATGCAAGTAACAAAAAAATGAAAAGCTTAGCTCAACGCACTGTCCTTTTCTTAATGGTACATATCTTTTCTACCTTATGTCGTCATTATTTATATCCAATTTTTGCATCTTCTATATTTGAAGTTTGTGAGAGCAGAATTCATGTCAAATTATAACTGTTTTTGAGCATTTAGTATGTGCCATGCACCAGTCTCAATCCTTCGTATGCATCATCCACTGATTTCTCTGCAATGACCACTGATAGAAGAGACTATTATTATCCCCCAGTTTATAGTTGAGGAACCTAAGGCTCAGATAGGACATTAAAAACTTTCCTAAGGCCACCTAGCTATGTGCTTCTGATTCCACTCTTCGACTCCCGTTCTGATTTCCAGACTGCCTTAGCCACTGTGTGCAGTAACTTGTTCTTTCTGTCCTCCTTACATCACCACCCCCTCCATCCCACAATACACACACACACACACACACACACACACACACCCTGGAGTTTAGGAAGAACTCCTTGATGCTTGTTGAATGGATGCATGAGTGAATGTGTGAATAAATGACGCACCCACAGCATCAACAGTTACCCTGCACGTTGCACATCTAGGTCATGGGCATGCTGCTCCTAGATTTACAGAGGGGTGGAGAAGAATGAGCATCCTTATAAACAGCCATAGGTTTCCATTCCCCTCTACTGCCTGGAGGGAAAAACGAAGGAACTGACCAACTGAAGGAAGATGAAGGGGCTAGTGGCTTCACACAAGAGAGGAGATTTGTTAAGCAAAGGTGCTAGGGCTCAGAATAGATCCTGAGGGCCTAATCTGTCACTTGTGCGTGAAGCATGGCTTACTTCTCAGAGCTGGGAAATGTCAGAGAACCAAATGCACAGTCCCTGGCTACACAGAGCCCACAGGTTTCTTTCAGCAATGGGAGCCTCTGGGTCACTGTACAGTGAGCTCCGGGCAATAGGGAATCTAACAGGGGACCAGCTCCCTGCTTCAGCAAAGCAACAAAGGCGATGGAACACCCCATCTCCAGTAGCTGAGGTGTTCATATGACTGGTTGTCCCCAAAAACTTAAAGCAAAGCTCAGTCGAGGCTTCCATCAGGCAACTTGAACCAAGCCCTTCATCCTTACATGCAATTCTGTCTCCTCAGCTTGCATGATTTATATGGGGTTTAAATAATAAATTTCATGGATGCTGAAGAATTTATAGTGCGCCAAGTAGGTCATTAAATAAATCACTATATAATTTATATAAATGAACCTAAATCTTACAGTAGGAGGATTTCATTAGAAAATCAATCCCATGAGTGGATAAACATGAGGACTGGCAGAAACATGGTTGTTCTAGAAAAGTCCCTGTGCCTGTGACCATGTGTGATGGTGCTCAGCTTGCAGTCCCAGAGAAGACCTGCTTCCACCTCTGAGTTCACAGATTCCAGCAGGAGTCAACACGCCACAGGAACTTAGTCACCTCAAAGCCAGCCCCCCTGACGCTTAGCATCTCCATAGTAGAGCCCAGGATCACAGGGAAGGCTAACAGGATCCCAGCTCCCAGCGAGGGAATCCATGTGGTGCTCCTGCCAACTACAAGCCCAGTCTGAGGCTAGAACACAGGCCAAAAAAGAAGGCCAGCAGATCTTTGGCTGGCAGGGCAGCCACACTGCCACAGGGTGATGTCTGCCTGATGCTGCTCCCACCAGCTGATGCTGCCCCTGGCCTCCCACGCAGAACCCACTCCAGGCTCCAGAATGGGAGCCTGAGAGAACATAAAAGGAAGATTGATCCAAAGGGTAAGTCTGAATTGACAAGCCTCAACACTTAGACTTCCTCTCCAGGTCCCCTGGAGACAGAAGAACCCCTGGGGCCTGCATCCCAGCAGAGAGGGTCCTTAAGGGCAGCCTGCACCAGCCCCACCCATCAGGGCTGGGGGCCTAAAGACAGAAGGGAATTTCCAGCAAGGGAGGTCCTATACCTTTTTATTTTTATTTTTTTTAAGAGAGAGAGGGACAGTGAGAGAGACAGAAAGAATCGATTTTATTTAGTTTTTCATGTGGCTTTCATTGCTCTGACACTTTGTTGTGTACATGGTGCTGGGGTGCGAACCCACATCCTTGTGCATGCCAGGCAAGCACCATAACCACTGAGCCACCACTCCAGCCTGGTACTATAATCTTAAAACCATCTCTTGAGAAAGATCAACAAGATGAAGTTTAAAAAAGATACAAGATGGACACAATTTTTAAATTTTTCCCATATTTTTATTGGTGCATTATAGCTGTATCTAATGGTGGGATTGTTACACGCACATAATATAATAATATAATTTAGCCAATCATTCCCCCAGATTTCCCCTTTCCCTTCCCTCCTTTTTCCCACTTGAGGAAGGACACAATTTCTAACAAACACTACAGGAGACATTAAAAGCTCCGTGAGGTTCCTCAGACCCTTTGGGGGATTTGGCAACACGGGAAACCAAAAGAGTCCTGAGGTGACAGGCTTGGGAATATGCAGTACTTTTTTGGTCACTCTCAGAATGTAGATTTAGGGACTCTGTTCCCAGCAGCACCTGAATGGCCCAATCTCTTGGCTCATGCACTCTGAATAGCTGCAGGACCAGGAATCCAAATGACTCTTTGCTCTTGACAGGACTGGCAGCTGGAATAGAGACCAGGAGGGCCTGCTTTCCTACAGCACAGGGATCTGGCCCAAGCTCTTCTTCATCTCTGCTGTGAGTCACTTGTCCAAGCACTTAAGGGTGGCACTATCCATAGTCTTCACTAAGACTCTTTGGTGGATGATGCCTAAGAGAATGAACCACTGATAGTTGGAATATCCTTTGAATTTCTCACATGTGATTTCATCTCCCAGTTAGTGATCTAAGCTCAACAGTTGTAGGAAATTAAAAAAACCCTCAACTGAAGTGCCCACCTTTCACCAAATTGCTGGACTATTGTTTTAATCCATTCAGGCTGCTATAACAAAATGTCATAAATGGTGGCTTATACACAGCTTATTGCTCATAGTTCTGGAAACTTACAAGTCTAAGATCAAGGATCCAGCCTGCTGAGGCTCACTTCCTGGTTCATAGATGGTGCCTTCTTGTGTCTTCAGAGTGGAAGGGGCAAGGCAGCTCTCAGGCCTGTTTTATAAGGACACTAATCCCATTCATGGGTCCTACCTTCACAACCCATTGGCCCCCGCCCTCATGACCCGTTCACAGGCTCCACCTACTAACACTACTGCATTGGTGGTTAGGGTTCAACCTGTGATTTGGGGAGTGCAAACATTCAGACCATAGCAACTCCTGATCACCACGGAGGTGACAGCAAAGGGACCAGCATACCCTGTGCTTCAAAAAAATCTTCTGGTCACAGATTTTTCTCATTTTGAAAGATGAAAGGGATAGAGGGAGAGAAAGGAGAGAGCGCTCTTATTTCAATTCCTTGGTCCCCTGTGCTTTTCCTTGCATTTTTGTCCAATTTACTGTTTGAAATGGGATCTACCTGTTGTCCTTTCTGCCCCTCTGCTACTGCATCCTAACTCCCCTACCTCCACTCCCCCTGCTCTGGGAATTCACCAGTGCCTCTCCTCCCTGCTCCCGGCATTTTGGTATCCCCACCACAAGAACAGTGCGGAACCTCTCTTCTATCCAGCTGCCGGGCTCTCCCAGCATTTCCTCTCTTTATTCCCCTACCCCCATCAGCTTTGACCTGCTTCTCTGGGTTTCTCCTTTCAACATCAGCACCTGGTTTCAAATACCACACCTGAAAATTACTCTCAAACCTATTTGCTAACTCTAGTCCCATGGTGTCTGATAAGTGAACACCACAGGTTATCACCAGGTCTCTCTAATTAAATACCCCACCACCTAAAACTGGACTTGTCACCTTTCTCTGCAGATGGGCCTTGTTTCCTGGAGTCATTATCACCACGAGTTGTACCGTCATCCTCAAGCTTCTGCGTCCCTCTGACTCACCTAGTTACTTTACACCCCACGATGAGTCCTCCACCACCTCCTGCCAATCATTTCTATGGTATTTTTCTCACATCCTCTTCATTTCCAATACCTTCACCCAACCCTCTCCTCCTCCTCTCCTACACAGGCAAGAGAAATACATTTTCAAAGATTTTCAAAGTTGGGAAAACTCAATGAATCCAATCCTTTATGTGAATAATTAAGAAACAAAGGTTCAGAGAAGGAGGAAATGTACCCCTGTTCACACAGCTTTTTTAGTCAGGGTTTTGACCCAGGCCTCTTGATTCCCTGCCCCTTGCCTTCCTCCCACACCACAGGTGAATTCCACAAAGGCAGCCTAACTCCTGTCACTTTTCCTGGTAACCACCAAGATCAGTTGAGGGGCAGTGTTTTCTCATCTAATCCCAGCAATTATACTACCATGTGACCAGCCTTTCCTAGTTAGGGTTTACTAGATTGGGGATCAGGCCAATGACTCATCAGGCCAACTGAATTTTTTTCTCTCAACATTCAGAATTAGGGATAAAGAAATTCTATTTAGCACGAATTAATCTCTTGAAAGTGGTCTCCACCCCTCCTGGGCTCTAAGATGCAGAAGAAGTTAGGCTATAGAGTGATGGAGATGCACAGAAAGAGGCAGAGATGAGAGGGAGAAACAAGTTGGATGGCTTTTTGTTACTGTAGAAGCCAAAGGGTGGCTTGTGAGGGAAAGAGAATTTACACGTCACACTACCAACATCAGTGTCCCTAATCTATCCCTGCCCCAAATACACAGTCTGAGTAAAAATTGCCTTTAAAAGTCTCCTGGCCACATAGGATTTTGCTCTAAGCTCTCTCAATTCTGTTTCTCTCATTGTCAGTTGCAATCAAAGTCCTAAGTAATTCACCACCCTCCCCAACCACACCACACACACATACATCACAGATCCATATAATCTCAAGCCCCTATAAAGGTTTGCCTCTGCTGGAAGATGTACATGAATGTTCTGATCACCTGTCATGAAACATGCGCTCGAAACTCCCCACCCCACCCTGCATCTCTGAGACAAATTTACAGACATTATCACTTCAATTGCCTTGAGTGGCCTGCTCCTACTCCAGCCACAACAGTGGTTTTGTCATCTGTTGTACATGTCCTTCTACATCTCTGCAAATGCCTCTGCCCCATCTGCAATGTCTTGTCCCCTCCTCCCTAGCATTTTCTTTGTCCCTGGGTGACTCCAGACCTGGCTCAAATTAATTTTCCCTGGAAAAGCTTTCCTGATGAGCCTCATCCAACTCTAAATGGTGTATCTACTTCCTGCCCCAGCTCAGCTTCCCCTTCCTGCAGGGACCTAGTCCATAAAAAGAGTAATACTAATTCTGTTCCAGCTTTTCAGGAGTGTGTCCATGCTCTCCAGCAAGGGACACAGGGCAGCTCCTCCCTACAGCATCCAGTACAGTACTTTCCACACAACAGACTCAACAAATTTAACTACCTACCTAAAACAAGAAGAGTCACAAACCAGTATCCAAACTTGCTCCCCACAGACCTCTAACTGCTTCCCTGAAAATGGCAGGCATCAGGAGCTCCACGGCCCTCCAGCTGCTTCCAACCCCAGATTAAAATGTGTTGCAGCATGAATGACAGCCCTGCGGCATGGTCCGAGTAGGGCTCAGGTGGAAGGCGGAGCTGAAGGCTGCAGGACAGGCTCTGAGAAAGTCAGACCTGTCACAGAGTGCTGGTTGTGAACGAGTCCCCAAAGTGGCATGGGACAGCCTCAGGATCAGTACTGGGAGCACACATTGGTACCGGGGACTCCAACTCTGCTCTGCAACCCTCCCCGTAGCCATCCTGTTCCAGAGCCTGCTGTGAGCATCAGTCATTTCTCCCTCCTTCATGCCTTACCTACCACCTATCACTCTCAACTACTGTTGCAGATAGGGAAACAAAAAAAAACCTAAGTGACTTTTAGTATAGTTCCTTCAAAAACTATCTTCTTTCTAGCCAAGAAAGAAAAATCACATTGACTAGGGCTCTTATTTTATGCCAATCACCATATACCTCTTTTTTAATCCTTTCAACTCACACTATTAGTAAATTATAACTATTATCCTTATTTTACAGAATGGGAAACTGAGGCTCAGAAAGATTAAGTACCTTGCCTAGAAGTATTATATTTCCTTTTGAGTGTGTATGTGCGTGTGTTGCTAGGGATTAAACCCACAGATTTAAGATGCCAGGCAGGCACTCGACCACTAAGCTATAATTCCAACCCAGGAAAATGAAGTATGATGCCTGAAGCCAAACAGACAGGAAGCAGCAGAGCTGGGATTTGAATCCACCTATTCTTTGGAGTAAAGTCAGGTATTTTCCCATACATTTTGCTGCCTCCTGAGATAAGATAGCAAGACTCCCTGCTAAGGAAAGCTCAGCTGAACTATGAAGTGGGTCCCTCCCACCCAACAGCAGGACAAGGAGACCAGCAGAGGCAAGCGCGTCACACTGAAGGATAAAACAGCATGGAGGGAGAGTAAGAGCTTAGAGACCTTGTGTCCCACCCAAAGTGCTGTCCTCCCCAGGACAAAGAGCACTAATGGACAGCAGTGGATTAGATAATAGAGTTCCAGAAATTAGCCTCGAAAGCGATAGCATATTGCCTGTAAGAAAGGAGAGAGGTACAACTATCACATTTGCCATAATCATGATCAAGTAATATTAAGGGGTTTGTTTTGTTTTGTTTTCGTATGATTCATAGTTGGCTTGCACTGTCTCATTTAATCCTCACAACAAATGTGATATGTGTTACCAATATGCCTTCAACAGATGAGGAACTAAGACAGAGGGCTACATCAGCTGTCCAAGCTGCACAACAACCGAGTGAAAGAACCAGGGAAAACTCAAAACTACCTGTAGAACCCAAGCCCATAGCCATGACCGCAGCAGGGGCTTTGCTGGTTGGCACCCTGAGAAGCACTAGGTTCTGGCCCCGAGGTCCCAACACAGGCTCAGGATATTGGGTTGTGGGTACACCAAGGAGGAGCAAGACAGCAGTCCCCCTGGAGGCCAGCAAAGAAGACCTGTGTGAATAGAAGTCATCAAGTCTCAGCCCCAGGCAGCCTAGAGAGAAGGGCAGGAGGAAGAAAGCAGCCCAGGCATAGCCTTGAGGCATCAGAAGGCCCAGCTCTGCCTGGGGGACCGAAACCTGAGTCCTTTCACCTCCTCTGAGCAGCATCCTGCTTTCATCTTGTATT